>MU160528.1:0-43611 GCA_015888305.1 Antheraea pernyi | reverse complement strand
CTAGATGGCACTGTTATATAATTTTTTTGGCAAGTTTGATAACAAAAGATGGTGGATGACAATTAATTTTGACATTTCAAACTGACAATTTTCAACTATTTGTTTTCATTCTCTTTGTTTACGTATTTGTTACGAGAGTGTGCTCCCTTAAATTTTCTTGTCTCCCACAAACAATTTTATCTATGTCTGGATCTACTTATTACATTGACTCCTGCATATACATACTTGGATTTAGATATGCCTTATGATGAGTATATTCATTACAAATAAAAATGATCAAAAACTTGTATACGATTTACGCAATACCGGTGTATGCATACATACATAGCTATAAATGTACATTTATAACCAACAATGTTAGTTCGAAAGTCATATTATAGAGGCGCTTATTGGAAAGAACGATTGCGACCTCTATTTATATAACGTACTCTGTGGGTAATATCGCGGCGGGTTGGTTTACTATAAGAGTCAATTTTTTAACTTTAGTTATCAGACTACACAGAATAATATATATCACAACTTGTCTCTAATTATAAAATGAATATTTTTAAATTTGCTTCTAAAGTGTTTTAAAGCTTGCTTAAGCTTATAGATCATATAATAAACTAATATTAAAATATATGTTAACAGGCTGCTGTGTCGTTTTGTACGGAGCGACGTAATTACTAAAATCCGCGTTACTTATCATTACTTGTTTTCTTCACTGAAATACTTTGTGTTAACCAGTCTAAGGAACAAAGTACGAATGAAAAACCTAATCTCAATTAATGTCGAACACAAAATGACAACCATAGACTATAATTTTCTCAGCTCTGATTGACTGCTTTATTACTGCATGTAAAACAGTAAGTCATCGTTGAGGAAACATCCGAAGTTCAATATATAGTATAAAGTACATTACACAAATGTTTTATATCGATATTAGATTGTTCGATATATCGTGCCAAAATACATATTTTAATATCGATATATATATCGAACACCCCTAGCACAACCTATTACATCAACACAAATGTAAATGAACCTTCTGTAAAAATAAAATTACCATAAAAATCATGTATATAAGCAAAGCCTTATATGTAAATAAAATATCGCAGACATCAATTAATTCTGTGTAGTAAGTGTTGTATTCCCTTTTTTTGTTTCCGATATATAATAAATATATTCGGATTTCTCTATTTATTTATTAAGATTATATTACATAGAATATACATATTCGTGGCAAATAAGTAACTTACACATAATTTTGTGATATATAAACTGTTACTACGACGATAATTATCCACAAGATCAAAGAAGAACGTGGTTGTACCTAAATTTTCAGTTGAAGAAGTAACTAAAAATGTCTGCTTGGGTGAAAGAGAACTGTGTATCTTTTTTTGAACTTTTCTGTATTAAAGTAATAAAGACTGGCCGTATACCTAAACATATTGCTTTCATTATGGATGGAAAAAGGAGATATGCCAAGAAAAAAAGCGTAGATAAAACTACTGGACATGTGAAAGGTTTTGATAAACTTTCAGAAACACTCAAGGTATGTTAATCGTTTTTATATAATTTTAATATCGTACTCAATGTTTTAAGTCATGATATTACTTATAGCATAGTCTCTCAGAAGTCATACTTCAAGTCATCTACTTGTAAGAAATCCTGTACAACCTAATAATTCATAATCACTGCCATAATGGTTTATATTTTTCATTTAGATGAACATTTGTCATAATAAGCCAATTATGGTGATAATTAACGTATATAGAAGTAATGCAGATTGAATAAATGTAAAGGAACTCAAAAATTGCAGTGATGTATTTAAATTATGTCCCTTTTTTGGTCTATACTCAGTACAATAATCACTTTATATGTAACAATGAAACTGAGAATTATATAAAAACCTTAGTTTTCATATATACATTTCTCATGGACTTGTAATGCTCAGTTCCTATTAGAATGCTGTGAAATGGTGAAGTGCTAATTAATGAATTACTTCACCATGTTAATACTTTTTGTTAATGCAATTAATGAATGTTCATACTTGTGTCACATTATGTATGTGTTTGCAAGTTGGTGTGTTCTGAAATTACAGTCGAAACTGTTTATGGTGGCATAGTTTAGAACAACATACCAGTTATATTGACCCAGAACAAAGGTCCCGGCTGAATACCGTATCTTGAAAACATCAATGATTGTTACGACCATTGCTCTTTACCACTAAATATGAGTAATGCCTTTGATATCATTATAACAGATTATGCTGTATATGTAAAATGTTTATTTCAAAATTATTGTAGATAAAAACTAGTGTAGCTGACCTGTGCCCACTTTGTTGGGCGGTAAAAATGTGGAAAACTTTTTTTTGTGACTTAAATATAAAAGTTAGACATATGCTGTCTATAAATTTTTTGTAGGCATTATCAAGCTCTACAACTGTTCTCTAGAACTTAATCATATATCTCTCATTGTTACACCAGCATCTGTAAGAAACATTATCATTCAGCTGTTTTTTGCTCCAACTTACTTTACAAATCTGACTACTACAAAGTCTTTTCATTTTTCGGATTTATATATAGCCCATGACACTCACAAATAACATGGCTTTCTGTTGGTAAAAGAATTTTCAAAATTGGCTTAATAATTCCTGAGATTACCTCCTACAATCTCACAAACTTTACCCCTTATAATATTAGAATAGATTGCAATTTTTTGTAGTGACTTTGATGAATATATTTTCAATGAATATTGCCAAAGTAATTTATATAATGGTTCTAATTTAAATAGTTTATTATACATTCTGAGTTGGAGGAGACCTTTGCCATTAGGCACACCAAATTATGTGATAGTTGTCTTTGTATTACTGTCAAAATTTCAGGAAATAAAGGCTTTATTATTATATTATTATAATACATTCCGATGGCACAGTGTATAATAACACAATGGTAATGACATGAAGACAATGATGTGAACAAAATTGATAGTATTCTGCCACATCATGAAATTGTAATATAACCTGTAATTTAAGTGTATTAAAAGATTAATATTATTTTACAAAATTATAAATGACTAGTTTTTGCTTGTGACTTCGTCCGAGTGGAATAATTACTTTGGGCTAACAAGCAGCAGAAGCTCTCAAGAGGAAAAAATTAACCCCAATTTTGAAACATTCTTTATTGGTGCTCCGCTCCTATTGGTCTTAGTGTGATGATGATATAGCCTATAAGTTTCCTAGATAAATGAAATTTTCAAATTGGACCAGTAGTTCCTGAGATTACCCCCTACAACCGCATAAACTTTACCTCTTTATAATATTAGTATAGATAATCATGTTGGATACTCAAAATTTAGCTTACATACTTAAATATTCTTATTTAAAACTGGCTATCGTTGTTAGCCTGACAAACCTTCACAGTTTCATCAAGCTTTGGGAGAGTATTTATGCCCCTTGACTGAAGCTTATACCGCTCAGCTGAAGCATAAGTGTATGCCCAGAGTGGACGCTATAATCGAGCGTCGAGCGTAGGGTCGCGTGCGGCGCGTTCAACGTCCATGAACGACGCTCGCGCGCCCCTCAGGACACTCACGTATTAATATGTTTGAAACGAACGCCGGGCGCGACGCCAGCTCGACGCTCGATTGTAGTGTCCACTCTGGTCGTACACTAAGGCTGTCATCAAAAGCATACGGCACTCAACTAAGCCGTTAAGGTGCTTAGTGAAATTTAATAAATACAATATAGTGATTTTCTTTTAGTGGTGCCTGGATTTAGGGATTCCAGAAGTGACAGTTTATGCATTCAGTATAGAAAATTTTAAAAGAAGTGAAGACGAGGTGTCTGCTCTAATGGATTTGGCTCGAGAAAAATTCAAAAATCTTTTGGAGGAAAGGTGTGTTAGCTCTTCACAGAGCCTTTTCATATGTTTCGTTCTATGGTTCTCAACTTAGTATATGCATATCTGTTAAAAAAAAAGGAGGTAACGATAATCATTTTGGTAAGCCCAGTGATGCTATAGCTATAGAAATCATTGATTTAATGATTGTAACCTGTGCCACAATGTGATTTATAATAACAGGAAGACTAATTTATTTTGTTTTTTTTTTTGTGTATGTTGCAACCTATTAAAAATGCATTGATTTTTTTAAACTATTTTCATTTGTGCTAGAAAATATTCAATAATTACTTGATTTATTTTTCCTTTATACCCTCTTTCTCTTGTCATATGCAGCATATAGTTTTCAAAACATCGAATATATTTGATATATTAATGTATTTTGTTTCATAAGCATTAATATTTATTTTTACTATGAGTATCCCCAGTATATACAATATTTGATCTGTAAATTTATAAATGTAAATATTTACCCCATGGGATTTGCTCATGGTAATATAGTAAAAGATATTTGTTTATTTGTAAATGAATGTGGACTGGGGACCCTAATCAGTCACAAAAATATTAGAAAAAAGGGTCACTTTCCTGCATTAGTTTTGTCTCCTATGCAACACAATTCTAGTAGGAGTTTTGAAGGTCGTTTAGTCCCATGCGTATTAATATTTGTAATAATTGATTTATTGTCTGGATGTTATATGAACTATTATAAAGTATAGTATATTTATTATATTATAGTGTAAATTGGTATTGTTACTGTATTTGTTGTGACGAGTGTTTGTGCTTCTGTTGTACATTCATTTTGCATACACATACACTACACACAGACCCAAGCAGTGGAAGCGTAACAGGAACGCCAAGTCTGTAAGGCGAGTGGTATTGGTATAATTCGATTTGTTAGAGTTGCTGTGTAACACAGTTTCACTCAGGGTTGGTAACAACCCCGAATTGTATTATTGAAGGGCCCAGCACCAATTCGGCTTTGTGGTTGTGATCATCTCGTACACTATTCCTTGGGACCATTACATTTTTCTGGATGAAAGGCTAGCTGAGTAGTTAACATGATTCTGTAAGTGTAACAAACAAACAAACTCACATTCACATTTATAATAAGAGTTAGGATATATATTCTCTGGATTAAAAAACTGGAGTGAAATGAGATGTTAGCATATATGATAATGGAAGCCAATTCAATAACAAGGTGAACACTAAGATATCACTAATCATTTCAGAATATTGACTTGAATAGTATAAGTGCTGTAAAGGTTGCAAAGATAACACATCTGGATTTTTTTGGCTGCATGTGTCTCTTTACAGGACAATACGCAAAAATATTTTCTATTTAAGTTACCTGTGACTGTGCTCCATTTTGTTGACATATTCCAGAATATTCATCTTTGTGTTCAGCACTCTAGTTACAAGACTATTCTGATGAATGAGTTATGTACACTGGACATCTTATGTTATACATAAACAAAATAATAAATGTTTGTCATATGTTATTTTTAAAAAACTCATATTGGATAGACTTCGAATTTTATTTTTAAAAAACTCAGGATATCTTCATATAAGTGAAGTTGATATCCTCATATAAACGAAGTAGCAGGTATCAGCTACTATTATTAAAAAAGTAATTGCTTCCTGTGAGAAATTTTCGATAATGTAAAAAGAACTGGAGAACTGGATTATTTACAGATCATGTGAGACTCTCCAAAGCCTTTTAGGCATTTCATAGAGTTTTGCACTTTTAAAATATAATCTGTATTTTACATTATAATTAATATTAAAAGTATAACTGGTTTTATTCATATGTTACAGTGAGCAAATCAAGGAATGGGGTGTGAGAGTGCACATAGCTGGACGTCTATCTTTACTTCCTGAAGATATAAGGCAGCTAGTTTCTAAAGTTATGTTGGATACGAAAGATAACAACAAATTACGTCTGAATATTGCATACTCCTATACTGGTAATAATTTGAAATTAATTTCTCCTTTGTACTGATAGATTATCAGTCGGAATAAATTTGCTAAACAGAAAAATGTTAATTATATCGACATATCAATATAGTTTTGCTGTTTCTGGACGTAGAAAATGTCTTAGACTGTGTACAAATAGATAAAATGAATGCAAATGACAATTCAAAGTCACAGGCTACTAGGAGTGAGTAATAAAGTTTATGCAGCTCACCAATGATTGATCGATGAAGTGCTCCGAAGCTATGAAAACTGTGGCCCTGCGTTATAAGATATTGCAGTGTTATAAGAAAAGAAAAAAAATTAAAATAACACTTCAATATAATTTATGTATATAAATTAAATTTTCATAGCAAAGTTGATTATATTTTAATTTACCTACATCTAACCTTAATTGTCAGTCCTTAATTACTTTTATATCACGTTACAAATAAAGCCATCAGTGAATCTAGGCTTTGAATCTTTTGAATTCTAATGAACTGTAGTGAAAACCGTTTCAAAATCCACAATATCAATTTCAATTTAAAATGCTTCTGTGTCAGGTCGAGATGAAATTAGCAGAGCAGCTTCACACCTAATTGATGGGGTAAAAAATAATGAAATTTCATTTGCTGACATTGATGAAGAGCTTGTATCGCAAACTTTGGACTTGGTAGAAGCAGAGTTACTTGTAAGAACTTCGGGTGAAGTTCGGCTATCAGATTTTATGCTATGGCAGGTGAGTGATGATAATTTTTTGTTATTAATTATTAATGTATGTAAATAAAAATCAATTGCCTAATGTATATAAGCACATCAGATCAGAACTGGTGCTTTTGTATAATTTTAATTGTATTATTATAATTACAGTCACCAGATACGGTACTCTATTTCACTGACGTATTGTGGCCCGAGTTTACAATTTGGGATTTGTTAGCGGCAATAATACATTTTCAAAGACATGCACCACCTAGCAAGGTACAAATGGAAATTAGCTCGAAGAAACAAGATTTTCTGGATAGTCTAGAAAATAAAAAGTGGCAGGAGTTGGAAAAAAATATTAGTTGATTATGCCAAAATGATCTTACTGGACTTACTGAAATATACATATTTTATAATATATAATGTTTGTATAAAATCATATACAATAAAGTAATAATATAATAGATTTACATATATTTATCTATTTTTGATGTGAGACATCTATAGGCGCGTATAAACCTGATTGATGGCGTGGCGAGTGTTTGAGACGTGGCGACGTGATGCCACGCGCAAGCGACTGTGCGCAATTTCTCTTGCCGCACTGAGGTCGCATACGTATATACAGTGTTGTTTACTATGTTACACATGTTTCACAACTACCAGGCGTCCCGTGACAGCTCAATTTTTTTTATTCTTAACTTTGTTTTAAATTCACCCAAAGATAGTAGAATATTTATCATGATTATCGATGGATACATTCATTTTTTTTCCTCAGTTGTTAAATTATAAGTGAGACCTACTTTACTGTTTTGATTTTATACAACTCCTACCTTTTTATATATTTCCAACATAATTCCACCATGAAATATGTCGAAAAGCTGTGCAATTTGTAGGATTTGTCAGGAAATAAACGATATTCTGCCGCCATAAGAAAAAGTAGCCCATTAAAATAAAATACAAATCAGAGAAAAATTTCAAACTGTAGCTTGTGTGTTTAGCAAAGTATGTTGTAACTAATTTTTGTAGGTTTTTTTTTTAGGGAAATTTTATTTGTCCCCCTTGTAATTTTGAAAGCAGTGAAACGAAAGAGATGTATTAACAAAAGACATAAATATACATCTATAGGACTTAACATATGATAGAATGAGATAGAATACATTGTCGTTCATATGAAAATTTAAACTTATACCGCGTGTATTTTTTATTACGTTAAATGTAACTTGAGAAAAGCTCATATGTGATCAAAAAATACTGTTAGATACTCCACTTTTCGTGATACCCATTATATGTAAAACTCAATATAGCAAAAAGTGGCAGATGCGCTCTTTCTTTGGATGGCAGTATTATCTTCTATAATAGTGTTTCCTTTATTTTAATTTAGAAAAATTACTAATGCATTTATGGTCTAACTTATGTACATTCCTTAGTTCTTGTCATTGCCTTATTAGTTAAATATCGATTTGTCTAATATACATTGTTACATATGTAAATAAAACAAAACTATATATGACTAGTAAATGTGTATAATTTACATAAAATGGTATGTAATTATATTATTGCTTAAGTTATTGTATTCGTCTAAATCAATTCCTTTGTAGATATTTAACGAGTGTTATTGTTATCAAGTTATTTTCCTTTGATAGTATATTTAGAGTAAGTTTTAGTCGGATCGTAGGGCTCCCATCTGGATGCTGGGAAAATATGTTTGTTTCTTTCGTACCATGACCTGGAAAAATATTCATTCGAAATGCTATAATCCTTAATGGTGGTAGAGCCACACTGGAACTATTACTGGTGTCAGCATGAATGGGTCGGCTCGTCCGGGGTAGTACCACCCTCTCACAGAACACCGACGTGAAGTAACAGTGCTTGCATATTTGCGTTTCGTTCGGTCAGTGAGAGCGCCGGAGACTCACCTCCCCTTCCCTCTCCTCTCCCTTCCCCCCAAATGGTGGCAACGCACTTGCGACTCCTCTGGTGTTCTTAGTGTCCATGGACGGTGGTGATCACTTAACATCCGGTGACCCAACTGTTCGTTTGTCACCAATGACATAAAAAATCCTAACTTCTAAATCAATACAATGGTAAGAAAGCAGTATGTATAATTTCAATTTCCAACAGTCTGATAATCTACATATATACGCGTTGCTGTGGCTCAGGTTGAATTATTCAAAATTAAAACGTGGCGCCATCTATGAGATACCTATAACAATTGGTCCTACAGTTTTCTGTCAACAAATTAATTTAAAGCGCCATCTGTTAGAGACCGATGAAACTTACAATTAATAACAATAATCAACATTGACAATATTTAATTAGTGATTAAAAAATATTGAGGCCATTCATCAAAATATACTATATCTTTCAAATTGGACCAAATATACAAGAATGTCAACTTTCATGAAAACTGAGTACTTTCTGAGATCATTATGGTGAAACATCATGACACCGAATTTTTATTTAATATTTAGATGGATACTAAATGTACATACTATGACAATAACAGGCACCACCTAATTGTTTGCAGTGATTGTTTGTTCAGATATATATTTAACTATAACCGGCCAACAGATGGCGCTATTGTAAATAAAAATAAGCTTAGGTTTTTTTTTCTCGAACTGTCTACGCTATTGACCTAGCAAGGTTTTAACAGCTTCACCGGACTACAAACAGGTCTTACGTCTTATATCTTAATATTTTTTTATAAATAGATTAATGTACTGAAAGGTTATGTATTAAACTTCTTTCTTACCTTAATAACACTTTACCAGCATGTGAGTCTTGTTTCTCTTGTGTTGCATCATTTACTAATCTTACATCATCTGAAGCATCAAACTGGAATAAAGGACCACTTTTGCCACGAGCCTGTTAAAGAAAATCTTATATGTAGAATTAATTGTGTAATTTTTTCATATAGATATAATATCGACCCTAGTTGTTATAATTTTTTAATAATGTAGTACAAAAAAATACTTCTTTTAAATGTAGGCTGTGAGCCTGTACAAATAGATCATTATGCATTAATTTTAAATTTATTCTTATACATAGGTATAGTATGAAATATGTTATACGTATAATATGAAAGAGATAAAAAAATATATTAGTAACAGTTTTTTTTTCAACTGACTATGCTATTGACCTAGCTAGGTCTTAACAGCTTCACTGGACTAAAATTAGTAACAGTAAACCTCATAAATAGCTTTAAAAAAAAAAAAAAATTTGACAAACAGGAGAAACATTTAAGGAATTATATCTTTGTATATTCATATATTGATATTTACATTATATATATATACATAATTTATTATATATTATTTTATTAACTAAACTAGATATTATCCATAATTTAATTTACTAGTTAAGCCCAAAGCTTAGACATACATTAGCTATACACATTAATTACAATTTAAACCTTAATAATATTAAAATAAAGTCTATCAAATTTATAGGATCGTATAATTTCCTTTTTTTTTAAAATAGTATCAGTTGCTCCTTCAATTAGTAACAGTAAACCTCATAAATAGCTTTAAAAAAAAAAAAAAATTTGACAAACAGGAGAAACATTTAAGGAATTATATCTTTGTATATTCATATATTGATATTTACATTATATATATATACATAATTTATTATATATTATTTTATTAACTAAACTAGATATTATCCATAATTTAATTTACTAGTTAAGCCCAAAGCTTAGACATACATTAGCTATACACATTAATTACAATTTAAACCTTAATAATATTAAAATAAAGTCTATCAAATTTATAGGATCGTATAATTTCCTTTTTTTTTAAAATAGTATCAGTTGCTCCTTCAAAAATACCTCTTGCATACAAACATATCTCTCTACAAACATATATCTAATATTAGTCGGAATAAGTGACATATTTGTAAACTCAAATTAATGAAAATTATGATTGAAATTAAATAACAATTATATTACCTTAGTAACAATAAAATCATAGAATGTATAATGGTGGGGCAATATAAGATCTTCCTTCACATACATCAGCTGGTCAGCAGAAACTGTTTTTAATTCACTGAATTCGGGCCTCAATGTATCCAGACACCTTTGTAAGAATTGATATATAGAATTACCTGGAATATAAATGTTTTTTAGAGAAAATGTTAAGTTATTATGGATATATTATGGATAATAAAGTTGAATGTTATTTTATTTTTTTGGTTTTTATTTATACCACCCATTAAAAAAAAATATTGGGAAGCTTTTCAAGTATTTCTTTTAGTGTACAAAATGTGTAGGTACAGTAGATGTTCCAATATTTCCAAGAATGAAATGATACTCCCCAGTATTCTGTATTCTTTATCTATGTTTTCTCTTCTTTATTCTGTATTCTAGGACATGACACTTCATGGCGATATTTAACATATAAAATAATAATATTAAAACAAATACTAATAAACAACCAAGAAAACCTAAGTTAAAATTTGTTCCAAGACTTTCAAAAGTATAGCAACAAACATGTAAATAAAATAATAACTTAACAAAACCTCAACCCAATTATTATATTTAAAATTTCAAATTCATTTTATACATCATTTGCCAATTGTATACTTATTTTGTAAGTAAAAAAATATACAAACTATTGATATAATCATCTAATACCAAATATTGGTCTGTCTTTCTGTATATATAATACAGGACATATAGCAAAACATACTTTCTTCAATTTAAGTCCTGAGGAGTCTGATATAAATGTGAAACTGCTACAAGTAGTTTGGAAAACATCCCATTTAGATAATAAGACAAACATATGTCAGTAAGGTTTATTAATGTTTTCTTTGTGATTCTAAGTGTATACCTTTTTTCAAAGTTACATTCCTCCTATGTCCTGAACCGTCCCAGTAACTGAATGTGACAGTGATTGGTTCATCCTTAAGACTAGCTTGTGTCATCACCCACTCCAATCTCAACTCTTCGCGGAGTTTCAAGTCTGCTTCCTCTCGTTCTCTGTCTGGCAGAAATGATGTATCTACATCTGGGTTCTTTCTCACTTTCTTAAGAACCTGAGAAATTATTTTTTAATAATGCTAAAGTTGCATATCTTAAATTTATGAGAGTTACAAAGCACTTAGATAATATAACCTTAGGATAATCGTATTGTTGAGGTGTTTTGTTAATATGTTTTTTTTACATAAAACACTCTGATAATTTATATATTTACTCTCTCTACTCGAACTGACTATGCTATTGACCTGGCAAGGTCTTTACAGCTTCACCGGACTACTAAGGCGAGCGCTTAAGGCACTCAGCCGATTTTTGTTTTGGCAAACATACACAAGGGTGCACGCACACCTCGGCTTGGGCTGTTACCGAAAAAGACGCGTCTGTCCTAGCTAAACTATACTAAGCTATTCATACATATATGCATTTGTGAATTATGCAATGAAAATTGCATGATTCACCAATGAATACGTGTATATCGGATTTGAAACGAACTAAACTATTCGATTCAGTTCGATTGAGGGAAAAAAAGTAAACCCTCCAACAATGTGTATGTATGTGCACGTGTGTTAGAGAGATAATCTCATATGTGTGTTCAGTACGGACGCTGCCGGTGCACGAGACGTGCCCGGCAGGTTCGGGAAGGGCTCTCGAGACATGAGAGGCGGAGGTCGAGGACGGGCGGGGGCGGCGGCCGTCTTAGACGGCGACGCCTGCCTGGGGTATCGAGGGCGCTTTGTGCGCGGGGCGCGGGGACATCCGCGATAATTCGCGGTATGGCCCACGCCGCGGCACAGAACACAACTCGGAGGGTCGGAGGCGTCTTTCGTGCGAGGACACTCCCTAGTGGAGTGGTCGCCGAGGCACTTAACGCACCTGGGTTTCAGGCGACAGTTTCGTGCGGAGTGTCCGTACACCTGGCAGTTGTGACACTGCGAGGGCACAGACGTTTTGCGCGGCGGCTCGACTATGACGCCGGAGAGGCCGCAAAGGGACGTAAGATTAAAAATCGCTTTCCCTTGAAGGGTGCGATCGAGGACAACGAGAACCATATCATATGGTTGTCGGGTGCGCGGAGAGCGCATACGATGAACCTCGCGAACAGGAAAATTTATGGAGTTTGTTTGTGACACCACCATTGGTATGATTGGTTATATTGGTGGTATAACATACCACCATTCATTTAATTAGGAACTAACACTGCAGGTTTTAGGAATCTAGGATAGATCTTTCCTAATAAAGATAATCAAATATACTTATCTGAAAAGTGACACAAACACAAATGTTATTAATTAATTACAATGTATTTCTGAAAAAAAAAACCTATTCTAAAATAGCCTACTACATGGATCTATGGTACTACTTACAGGTTCTTCTTTATCTCTCCAACTTATTTCTGGTTTCTCGTCATCAGATACTTCCTCCTCTTCATCTTCATTCACATCAAACGACAGAGCCTGTATCTATGTACATGTAATATGTATATGTGAATTCTTAAGTTTACTATAAATTTCATTAGTTATTAATTATAATTTTTCAGTAGACTTGTGTTGAAAAATTCAACTTTAGTTTCAATGCTGTTTAAAATTACTAGTAATATGAGATTTAGTTATTGTATATATACTAATATTATAAAGAGGTAAAGTTTGTGAATTTGTGATGTTGTAGGAGGTAATCTCAGGAACTACTGGTCGGATTAGAAAAATTCTCTCAGTGTTATATAGCTAATTTACCGAGGATGGTTATATGTATATCAGGCCATATGATCACGCTAAGACCAGTAGGAGCTGACTACCCCTCTAAACCACTCCCCCGCCGCGGAAAGTTATAGTCACTGAGATATTCATGATCAAAGTTTTGAGATTATGTCGACTCCAAACCGTCATTGGTAATTTTGTATATTAATAACATGGTGAATTTTAAGTTTAAATTTAACAGTTTGTACAATACTATATCTATATATAAGTAGAGCAAAAAATTATTGCAAGAAAAATGTAAATTTTGAAGGAGATATTGCAAGAAAATAAATTAGAAGTATTTAAAACTCTTGTAACAGTACTAAAGATTATACTAATTTTGCATAAAAAAAGGTTGGGTTTGCAACTAAAAAAATTATAAATTGTATGAAACTATGTATATGTACGCATTAAGGAATAAATTATTGATGGAAAAACATAAATCTTGAACAACAAAAAAAAAATGTTTACAATAAACTTCTGTCCTCATTATTCACTTAAATATTTCACAATTAAGCTCATAGTGGTTAAAAAATATTTAATATAAAACAACAAGGAATTTGATATGTTTTCGCAATACTAACCTACATAGAGAACTATGTAGTATGTGTAACTATTCCTCTCTTAACCTAATGTGACTTAGTCGGATTTGCTTGGACCAGTTCGCTCGCTCGCCTGTGTTATGTGTGGAGAGGCTTTATGATCATACAAATAACTTATATTATATTTTTTTCTACAATTGAGACAGTTGAGTTTTTGATTAAACATAGTATAATAAAACCAAAAAAATACAAGATCTGGAAAATGTGCCATTTTACATCATACAAATAATTTATTTTTGATTTTGTTTTTTTTTTCAGAATTAATAGTGAACAATTATAAAACAACAATAAATATGTAAAAACAACAAAATTATAGTAGTATAAAATTTAAAAATGCGCATCTGGAGGAAAAATCATGTTCCGTTACACGTCACTTCAAACACATATTTAAACTACGCGTCTCCATGGGGTGAGATGGGTGTCTTTTGAAAGGGGTAACCAACCCCTATAAAAAACAACCCTTAAAAACCCCAAATTCGTGATGCGAATTTCTAATGCCAAGCCAATTACACTACAAAAACTTAAACTGCTACAAAACTTTTATTCCATAAGTCTTAATTACCTGTCTTTTTTGTTTATTTTTCTGTGCCTGTTTTGCTTCAATCTCTTTTTGTCTCTCTTTTTCTTTCTCAGCTTTTTTCTGTGCTAATTTTTTCTCTCTCTCCTTTACTATATGTTCCTGTTTTGCTTTCATTTCATCCAACGTTACCAAACCAATTGTAGAGCTTTTCAACTGTTGTTCAACTGCATCGTAATGTGTAGCAAACTTATTCTCAATATTGTGAATCTTCAGATCTTCTTCTATTTTTTTCTTCCGTAGTTCTATTTCTTGTTGAGCTTTTTCTCTTTTTTTCATAAGATGCATAGCTCTACCAGCCTCGGAGGCAGCACCCTTATAATGAGCCATGGCTATAGAAACAACGTACCTTGCTTATCAAATACCTATTGCTCTAAAATTTGTTATGAGTATTTGATGTTTTACAATCAAACAATTTACAGAATTCGTCTGAAAAAGCCTTTGCAACGAACAACAAATCTAAATCTACTTTGACAGTTTACAATTACCACAGATTAATAAGAGCAGTGTTGCCGTTTAAGAAATAAAAAAGTCTTCAGACGTCAATTAAAAAGGCGCTAGATTTTGATAAATACATGATTAGAAAATCCGACAGAAGTCGCTAAAAATTTTATAATATTTCATGGTAAAAAATATGGTGAAAATACTATACTGCGTATATTTCACTGTGATAAAACGAGCAAAGGCTTTAATTGGATCAGTTATAACAGGTTTTAGCTACATTATAACTCTTCTTGTTGTTTCCATTCGGGTTATAGACTTTTATTTATTTATGTTATTTACTTTTGAGCATAAGCCTTTTTGTAAAGAGATTTCCATTTCCACAAATAGATTTTGTTATCAATGGCGACAAATGAACAAAGAAATTAAAAAAGGCAGGTTTGTTTTGCGAAAACGTAACATATTAACTGATTTTTTATATCTCGTGGAGGTGGTAGTAAATGAATGAAAGTGAAATACAAAACGATATCTGAAGTATCATTTGGTACAGTGAGAGGCACCCAACCGATTAAGCCCCGAGATCAAACGTTATTCTGGTAGGGGAATTCCAAAAAGAACAATAGCAAATCATATTTTTACCGGTAATTATATTTAAATTAGTATCAAAATATTTATGTGTGTTCAATATTCAATTAGTCGCTAGAATTCACTATTTTTTTAAGTCGCTTGATTAAAAAATAGTCGTTAAACATACTCAAAATCCGCTAGATCTAGCGACAAAGTCTCTAAAACGGCAATACTGAAGAAGAGGTTACTACAATATAGATATTATCACTAGGGTCCTTGCTCACCACGGAATAAAGCTTCTTATTTTTCTTCCATGTCGCTCAGTGTCATATTGCGGCGTTGACAGAGGAACCAAGAGAGAATTGCGGTCAACCATAGAAGAGACTAAAATCATGTTATCAGTACGTTTATGTATAACTGTAAGAAACAATATAAAACAGAACTTAACTATATGCGAACCAATACATCTCTTATTGTTCTATAATCTATCTCGATAAATGAGCTATATACCCGTGAAAGAATTTTTCAAATCGGACCAGTAGTTCCTGAGATTACCCCCTGCAACATCACAAACAAACTTTACCTCTATAATATTAGTTTATCAAAAATAAAAAAATTTCAAAAAAAAACCGCCTTCGATGTGAAAAACCAATAAGGCACTAAAAAGCGAAAAATAACATAATTATTAAATTAACCAAATTAAATAAAAAATATTAACTAATAATATATTTGAAGTCGATGCCAATAATTAAAATCAATTCATAATTGACGGAGATATCGATTAACATACATAAAAAATACATACAACCGAACGTAGTAACCTCCTCCTTTTTCGAAGTCGGTTAATAAGTAAAACCAGTAGAAAATTATTGTTTTAAGACTCCTATATATCATTTTTTAACAAAGTATGAACGTTTTTTATTTCTCGTATGTATCGAACTGACTACGCCTGACTACTACCTGGCAAGATCTTTACAACTTCACCTGACTACTAAGGCGAGCGCTTAAAACACAGCATTTTCTGTTAAGTATTTTTGGATAGTGACCCAATTAAGTGAGCAATATAAAATTTCGTTTAAGGTTCTCCGTCAATATAAGCTATTCAACAACCACGTCTTTCCATGATTACAAGGAACGAAAATTTTATCATTGTTTATTACGAATTTGTATTTGAAATTAAATTATAAGCGTACATATTTTACAATACAAAACGATAGTTTCAACAATTTCAATTGACTTTTCAACAAAAAAACTGTTACTGTTGTTTATACTGTGCCTGATAAAAATATATAAATGTTGACATTGACATTTATAATAAATTCGTTCTAACCGGCGCGACGAGGTTCAGTGGGTTCTCCGGCGTGCAAATTGTTTTAGTTATATGAATACTGAATATACGGTGTAAATCGGTGTTTTAAACCTACGATTAAATTCTTTATTCAGTTATCATGGAAGAGTCTATACTAAGTCCGTCGCCTAATTGGTTCCAAGTGTCTGGTATGGCCGTAAGTCGCGATGGTTGGCTCGTTTATGGTGGACCAAGTAAAAGTCTTTGCATTTTGGAGCCTTTGCCGGCAGACTGTAATTCTGTAGTAGCTGGGGACCGAGCATACAAAACTCACGTTTATGTTCGGGCACATTCAGAGAAGTGAGTTCTTTTTTTTTATTTTCGAACTGCCCGCATGTAATAATGTTTTTTTTTTCATTTAAAAGATTACTATTTAGATAGAATTCACATGTTCTATGTAGGAATCGTACCCATAATTATTATTCATTGGGAGTAATTATTCTGAATTATTTTCAGAATTGTCAGTGTGGACATATCTCCAGAATGGCCTGAGAAAAAATTATTTTTGGCAGGAAGTGTTGATGGATCTGTGAAACAGTGGGGATTGGATATGGAAAATAATAAATTAGAAATAAAAACCACTCACTGTCATGATAAACATTTAAATGAAAAAGAGGTAAGTGATAAAATAGGTTGGTTTAATTCGAGTATAGAATAGAGATATTTTATCATTTCATAATATATTTACAGAGATATGTTTTTGACTGTTATTATATCCACTTTGTGCAAGTATTCAATGTCTCAACATACATTATTTGGGTTTTCTTAATATAATGAGTGGGTTTCTTTCCAGTGTTTTATGGATTATTGGGAAATTAGTTTTATGTATACTATTTGTGAAATAAAATCTTTGATGCTTAAATTTCTTAATATAATACAGTTATACTTAAATATTAATAGACAAAAGTACAATCTCAGAAATTATTAGAACTTCCTTGAAACTCCCACTTAGCAATATCATTTGAATGCATATTTATTTAATGACAATTTCATTTGTCATGTTGCTAGTTTTGAGTTTCGAGCTAATGTTATTAAAACAATAATTGAGAATAGATTTCACATTTTTCCAGCTACAATACCCTCCCCCTGGAAATTCCTCACCCCACCTATATGAAAACTCTCCTTACCCTATCTTACTCCCCTTACATCAAACCTTATAAGTAAAGTCATTTCATGTCATAAAATAAAACTGTAATTATAATATTTATCTGGGGAGTTTTTGGCGGGATCTTGGTCTGTCATGTAGTGGATTTTATTTTTTATTCATAATCTTGTGTTACTTGACTCTATATTGTGTAAAATTGGTGGTGTTTTATGTAATATAGGTGGTTTATTGTGAATAATAGAAGTGAATGGAAAATAATACCACGGACCATGAATTCTGAGATGCCACAAAAATTCCCCGGGAAAGTTCTAACAAGGGAGCCACCGTCTTGTTGGAACATTAACATAAACTTAACATTGACATTGAAATAATCACTCGACTATTGGAATATTAATAAGTACTCGACAATGGCAGTAATAATCTGGAAGATTGATTGCCAAAATTAAAGTTAAAAAAAAAAAATATTTATCTGCCTACATTTTTTTTTCAATATATATTTTACTTGGAATACTACAATCACCATGTGACACTGGTTGAATTGTGGTAAAGGATCACAGGCGCCAATAAGAAAGAAGAGAATAGATGTAAGGTTGTTGAGGGTGCTATTATATAAGAATATTTGATGGATACATATAAAAAACTCTACATTATAAATAAATAGCCATGATAAGAACGGTAGACGAAATTAAAAAGGCCAACCTATGTACAGTCAATTTAAGGTTTCAATACAATGTTTAGGCTCTTTGTGGGATTTGCACTTACATCAATTTAGTTGTAGAGAAGAACAGAATAATAATTTTCTTGTTTGAATACTTCTAACAGGAAATAATAGGAGTTGGCTATAGTACTGATGTATATGCTTTAACTGTGGGTTGTTTTGGTAACATAGTTAAGTGGAATCTTACTTCAAATGTTGTAAAAGCATATACTCACATTTTGAAGAATACTAAACCTGTATGCATGTCTTGTTCTCCGCATTTGCCCCTACATTTGGCCATTGGAACTAAGCGAGGAATAATAATTGTCTTGGATTTAAATGGTGAGTATTTCTGTGTAAGAACATTAAAAATAAGGATTTAACTACTAATATACATACACTAGAATTGCATTTTGTTTACTGTAAAAGTAGAAACAGGTGTGTCTGAATGATCTTTCTCATTCTCTTGCTATTTAAAAGAGCAGTAAGTTATGATACTTCTGTTCTATGAAATATAACCATTTTATCTACATTCTGGTTACATTTATACAAGAAACTTTACAAAAATAATGCCTTCTACGATTGAGTTGATTATCTAATTGAAAAGTGGAGAATCAACAGGCTCTATACAGTCTGGGCCAGTTTCAAATCTGAGTTTGGGCCTGAACATTTTTGTCCCAATATGATCTTTCAGTTAAACATTATGGTTAATATAGTATAACAAATAAAAATGTAATATTGTTAACACCAGTGTGGAAGTGCCTCACTGTTGGATAAAGTCCTCTTTCCAAAGGACTTAATATCAATGATAACTCAAAGCCAATTGACAATTTTAAATACTAAAAAATCTGAAAATCAATGTTTTCCTTATATACATTCCACATTGGCACTACTGAAAAATCTTTAAGTGTTCACATTTCTTTGTGACTCTATTGTTTTCAACCAGTATACTGTTGGTAAATTGGCAGTATAGTTAAATTTGTTATCAACTTCTATATGTTAAATATTCACAGGTCCAGCAAAGATCCTATACAAAGTGAGAGCACATGATGATGAGATTGTAAGCTTAAGCTGGTGTCCTCAATTTGAGGTAACAGTGAAGAAATCTTTAAAACAAACAAATAAATTATCAACTGCAAGTCAACGATTACAAAAAATTAGAGATGAACCTGATAATGATGAAAAAGATGAAGATGTAAAAGAAAAACTTGAGGCACCAGTGACTTTAGATGTATCTGGAGCACAGAAAACTCTTCCGCAAGACAGCTTTGATGAATCTGTAGTAGTTGAAGATGATACATTTGATATTTATAAAGATCATGAGCCTGATGAGTTTGGACATAAGAAATATCAACCTGAAGAAATAGTGGTTAAAATTAAAGACGAGGAAGATAAAGGAAATGATTTCTTAGCAGAATGCATGAAATTAAAGGAGGATATTTTAAAAAGAAAAGAGGAACCAGAGCCAACAATACAGTCCTTGGTTGAAGCAATGGATAAAACGCATGTTTGTGAAAAGGCTGAAACAGAATCGAAAGAAAAAGCACAAAGTAGCAGCACTTCAAAGGATGATTTAATCAGCTCCACTGATCATATACATAAACATCTATTAGCAACCATTAGCAAATTTGGGTGAGTATGGTAACAATAAAATGTGTTAATTATTATATTTGTAACTAGTAATCCCCAGGCTTCAAATCAGTGCAATATACTAATATGGTGTTATTCTTATAAAATATTTATTTTAAGAATTTCGAACTATCTAGAATTTAACAAGCTATCTAATAATCTTCAGACTGTGACTAAATATAAAAAATATATGTACCTTAGTTACCTTATCTTATTACCTAGTACCTTATTAGTTTCTTACTAGCTCTTCCCTATGACTGGGATTTTATCTGAACATTCATAACTTAAGCTTGAAATTGAATAAAGTATTGTTAATTTTGATCTTCTACAAAAAGAAACTCTTAATTACAATAGTATAGAGAATTGATATAAATTCAAATTAAATACAGTCTTAGTCAAAAAGGACTCTTCAGGCATTCTTTGAGCATAACTGGTAACTGCTGGAATTTCTGAAGGAACAGGGTAAGGATGGCATGCAAAACACAGGTGTTTATTGAAAATAAGCTCATGAAAATTTGATAACCAATAAAATCTTCTTTGTTTTAAGAATTTCGAACCATCTAGAATCTAACAAGCTATCTAATAATTTTCACACAGTACCTAAATATAAAAAATATATGTACCTTAGTTACCTTACCTTATTACCTAGTACCTTATTAGTTTCTTCCCAGCTCTTCCCTATGACTGGGATTTTTTCTGATAATTTAAGCTTGAAATTGAATAAAGTATTGTTAATTTTGATCTTCTACAAAAAGAAACTCTTAATCACAATGGTATAGAGAATTGATATAAATTCAAATTAAATACAGTCTTAGTCAAAAAGGACTCTTCAGGCGTTCTTTGAGCATAACTGGTAACTGGTGGAATTCCTGAAAGAACAAGGCTGAGATGGCATGCAAAACATAGGTGTTTATTGAAATTAAGCTCATGAAAATTTGATAACCAATAAAATCTTCTCAAAAAAATACTTGTGAAGTAAATTTATAAACAAGGCACTGAGATTTATTAATATAAAAAGTGGTTTCGTTTCTTTTAGAGCTTTTCGCATTTGGTCAAAAGGAGGCAAGCTTGTTGGTAATTGCATATTACCAAATAGTGTGAAAAATCAAAAGAGTAAAGGTCCTATTTCACCGACTCTATTATGGTACAAGCCCAATTTACTTATAATTTCTGATGGGAAATCTAATGTTTATGAATGTAACACATTACAAATTGATTGGTAAGTATAATAATAATAATAGTTGTAAGAAAGAAAATTATAAGTGTTAGTCAGTATTCATGTAATTACGATTTGACATTTCAAAATTAACTAAATCAAATCCTCTGTCTCAATGATTTTAATTTTTTTTAAAGCTTTACAAATTTTATATTCACTTCATGTGAAACGTATTGGATATGTCGCGACTCGAAACCCGTCTTACATGTGTTACGTCTCGAGACACGTCTCGGATGTATTACGTCTCAATTTTTTTTTTCATTTTTTATTCGGCAACCAATCTTCTAGATTGTTACTGCCATTGTCAAGTATTTAATAGTATTACAAGTTCTTCATCCATTCCATTTTTGGCAACCAGTCTTCTTTGTCAATTGTCAAGTGAGTATCGATATAACAAGTTTCTTGATAAAATTTCAATGAACTAACAAGATGGTGGCCATCTTGTTAGAATTTTCCATGGAGTTTTTGTGGCATCTCAGAATTCATGGTCCGTGGTATTATCTCTCTAACTCTGCTCTCGAGACACGTTTCGTATATGTCGTGCCTCGAAACATGTATCGGATGTGTCTCGATGTGCCTCGTCTGCCTATGCCTGGACTTAATACCGTCTCTAGTATGAGTTGCAATCTAAAGTAAATATGTAACTACAGTGAAGACTTACGAAAACCATATTATATTGCACTATAAGACTTGTCCAGAATTTTGTCACCAAATACCATTTTAATGAGAAAATCTACAGCTTCAAAATATTGCAATGAAGAAGATAGGTAGTAATTATGTCATGTCTTAAATTAAAAGTAATATTTTTATGTTTAAGTACGAATAAATTAGAGAGCAAACTACTGCATTCTCTACACAAACGAGGTGCATACTGCATTGTCACAGATGCACCACGAGTTCAGACATCAAGTGATGGGGATTGGTCCATTTGGACAGTGGCTCAAGATAGATATATAATTAAATACTGTATGAAAAAGCGACAGAATGTCGCTGTACATGCCACTTGTGGAGGATACATCTACACGATTCAGGCTTGTCCATATGATGCTGGAAAGTAAGTATATAGTTTAATGTAGTAATAAGAATTTCCATATGAAATTTGGTCAAGATGCTGGAAAGTAAGTATATAGTTTAATGTATTAATAATTAATAATGTATTATAAATATTTAAATTAATAATAATTCCATATGAAATTTGGTCGAGGAATTAATAATTCAGTGATAATGAAGTGATCAGTATTGCATTGTTTAATGTGATATTAGATTTAACTGCGTAATATTCATAATAGGTCAGGATGAATATATATTCCAATAAATTATTTGAATTGTATTCTGTATTCCTACTGTTGTTCTTTCATTAACTGATTATTGAGGTTGTAGACATTACACGAAAATAATGACTTTTTTTCAATACTTTATAATCTATAAAAATTGAATATTGTATTATTTCACCTACATGTTCCATTTTTTTTGTAGTTAAATAAATAATACATAATTAACTTATCTCTATTACGTGAGCACAAACACCAATCATAGCGTCACAGCTTTCGAAATATCTTTTCATATTCATATTGAAGAAAAATAGTGTTATTTAGAAGAGTGTGATTTCAATGCAATGGTATAAGTAACATAAGCATTTTAGCGGGAATATTTAGAAATAAGAATGCAAATATTTTTTTTAAATAAATATAAAAATATGAAATCATTTTTTTATATATTAGACATAAATGTAAACATCATTATAAATTAAAAGTATTTTCGTAAAAGTTTTAGTTTTAGTATTTATATGTGAGCACAAACACCAATCATAGCGCGTAACGTCACAGCTTCCGAAATATCGTTTCATATTCGTATTGAAAAAAAAAAAAGTGTTATTTAGAAGAGTGTAACTGCAATGCAATGGTAATAGTGACATATGCATTTTAGTCGGAATATTTAGAAATAATAATGCAAATATATTTTTTAAATGAATGATATGAAATAAAAATATAAAATCTTTTTTTTTTTAATATATTAGACATAAATGTACACATCATTATAGATTAAAAGTATTTTCGTAAAAGTGCCTACATTTGTATTTTTTAAATTGTTGTTTTAGTTGTAAATATTCATAATAGGTCAGGATGAATATATATTCCAATAAATTATTTGAATTGTATTCTGTATTCCTACTGTTGTTCTTTCATTAACTGATTATTGAGGTTGTAGACATTACACGAAAATAATGACTTTTTTTCAATACTTTATAATGTATAAAAATTTAATATTGTATTATTTTACCTACATGTCCCATTTTTTTTGTAGTTAAATAAATAATACATAATTAACTTATCTCTATTACGTGAGCACAAACACCAATCATAGCGTCACAGCTTTCGAAATATCTTTTCATATTCATATTGAAGAAAAATAGTGTTATTTAGAAGAGTGTGATTTCAATGCAATGGTATAAGTAACATAAGCATTTTAGCGGGAATATTTAGAAATAAGAATGCAAATATTTTTTTTAAATAAATATAAAAATATGAAATCATTTTTTTATATATTAGACATAAATGTAAACATCATTATAAATTAAAAGTATTTTCGTAAAAGTTTTAGTTTTAGTATTTATATTTTTTTAAATTGTTGTTTTAGTTGTAGCTAAAGGTAAGGTTAGGTTTTGGCTCAAGCGTAGCTGCCAGAACATAAAGGTGCTTGACGACAGATTTTACGCGGTATCTGGCATTACAAAAATAAACCATAACTATGTCTCTAATGATATGTAATATCATAATTTGACAGAGATATAATAAATAACTTGAAAGGACTGTCTGTATATAATACTTATTTATCCTATCTTTATAACTGTAGCAAACAATCTGAGTACTACGGAATGTATGTGTTTATTATACATTTTTTATGTAGTGATTGTCATTGCTCATATTACTAACTACTAGTTTTTAGTTAAAAACTGCCACCAATACTGTTATTGGCAGTTTTACTTGAGAGTCAGTCATCTTTGAAGGCATATTTTTTAAATTGTTGTTTTAGTTGTAGCTACAGGTAAGGTTTTGGCTCAAGTGTAGCTTCCAGAACATAGAGGTCCTTGTCAACAGATTTTAAGTGGTATCTGGCATTAAAAAAAAAACCATAACTACTTTTCTAATGATATGTAATATCATAATTAGAAAGAAATATAATAAATCATTTGAAACTACTGTCTGTATATAGTGATTCGCTTCTGTGGGTCGCTTTTCGGGATCAGCCTATGCATATCCAGCTTGTCAAAGGCCTGCATGACAGCGGAAACCTGCGATGGATAGTGTGTCACTCGGTTGGACTGTACTGTGCTTACAATCAGGCATAGTGCAGTCATTTTGCCATGCTATCCTATCTTTATAACTGTAGCAAACGATCTGAGTACTACCGAATGTATGTGTTTATTATACGGATGTGTACGTATTTTACATTTATGTAGTGATTGTCTTTGCTCATATCACTAACTACTAGTTAAAAGCTGTCAATGGCCACCAATACTGTTATTGTCAGTTTTACTTGAGAGTCAGTTGTGTTTGAAGGCTTTAGTGTGTTACTTTGAAACCTTCCAAAGTTAAATAACACTGCAGTCAAGGATTAGTCTATAGCCTGAGTTAATACAAATAAATGCACTGCAGGATGGCAGTGAGTGTGGGTGATGGTGCAGTTCGCATTTGGGAAACTAGCACATTAGATGATGATGAAACAAGGTTATGTCCGGGTCAAGTTTTCACATACTGGCAGAATGTTCTCGGAAAAGTTTTGTCAGTCGCATGGCATCCAACTAAAGAGAACTTGTTAGCTTTCTCCACAGCAGAAGCTAGGGTAAGTCATTATAATTCATTTTTCTATCAAATTCCTAACACTTAAAGCGAGTCAAAGCATCTGAGACGAGAATTTGACTTTTATCATTGATAAATTTGGCTACTCCAACATTAAAAAGGATATAAAGTTTGTGCACTTAAGAAACTTAAACTTAATAATAGTGGCTCACTCTGGTAACATTTGTGTCTAGTTGTTGATGGATTTGATCATTAGAATGTTGCGATATAAACTCACGATACGAAGCATAATATGTCTTAGTAATACTTCTAATTATATAATATTTGTGGTCCCCTATTGGTCATCATTCTAGCATTATCTAGCGTATTAATTAATTTATCAAGATATAACTCTCCGAGAAACCTGTGGATTAATTCAAAGTTGTTATGAACAAATGTATCACTATGGGGATAAATAAATTAAATATGAAGGCATACATATGCACTTTAAAATCTCGCGAAATGCCTATTGTTAAAGTGTTAATATGAAAGGAAAAAAAAGCCAAATTGTTTTATTGATAACACAAAAACTCATCACATTCCACTAAAAAAAAATTGAGAGGAGAAAGAAAAACAAAGAGGAGAAAGTTGTAATTAAATGTTTTCTCTCTGTCTAATTATATATAGAATGCCATTGATTGTTTATATAAATAGAATTTAACTTTGAAATTCACCCAATTTCTTTTTAAAAGATGTTTAAAACAGATTATTGTTTCCTACCTACATGACTAAATTTTATGACCATTTTTTACTTTTTAAATTGTTGTTCTGTCAATATTATTCAACTTGTCTAACACTTCCACCGATTTTAATTTGCCTCTATTAAACTATCAGCCCATCTATTAGGCCATTCTGAATGTAGTCGTAAGTTAGGGTTTTTGCGTAATATTTTGTGTTCCACGCTTCTATATTCAGAGCGATCAAAAAGTTTGGCGTGCATTCTAGATGTATAGATTAAGGTCGTTGGTTTGTTTTTTTTTGTTGTTGTTTTGTTGTTGTTGTTGTAGTTGTTGTATTGTTCATTATCAGGTGGGGCTTATCAATACAAGCGGTACCGGTGAGAAGCCGGCACGCGTGTTGCTGCCCGCGTTCAGTGGTGCTGTGTACGCAGTTTCCTGGGGAGAGAACAACGACCTGTTCGCGTGTAGTGCCGGACACTTGCTCGTCTATAACACGAATATACCTAACGAAGGTTATTACTATTATATTTCTATGTTGCATCCATGTATAACCAATAAGACTAGATGGCTCCATACTCAGTTCATTTTTAGAACTTGCGGCACTTAGCTGTCTTTGATTCTATATGCCTCATGTATAGATTAAGGTTGTTGGTTTGTTTTTCTTTTAAATTATTTTACTTCTCGTCTATACATTCACCTGTATTGTTCATTATCAGGTGGGGCTTATCAATACAAGCGGTACCGGTGAGAAGCCGGCGCGAGTGTTGCTGCCCGCGTTCAGTGGTGCTGTGTACGCAGTTTCCTGGGGAGAGAACAACGACCTGTTCGCGTGTAGTGCCGGACACTTGCTCGTCTATAACACGAATATACCTAACGAAGGTTATTACTATTATATTTCTACGTTGCATCCATATATGTCATGGGAATCATTATCGCCACCTCGACAGGAATGTACCTATATTTACCCCCCTTTTGGTAATTATGTATAACAGCCACAAATCTAATGAAGGGTGTTATTGTTATAATTCTACGTTGTATCCATATATGAGATGGGATTCAACAACGTCACCTCGACGGGAATGATCCTATCTTTACCCTCGTTTTAGGAAGCGTCCATAACGCCCACAAAGTTAAGGAAATTTATTAATAAATTGTTTTTACGTTGTGTCCACACCGTATATTTGGTGGGATTCACCATCGCCAGCCCGAGAAGAATCATACCATACTTATTCTCTTTTTGGAAATCTGCTATAACATCCACAAATCTAATGAAGGTTGTTAATATTACAATATAGTTATTATAACAATATTATGATGAAATTACAGCATGCTGGCAGAGATTTTTCTAATGTCCCTGACTAGCTACCACCCTTGAAAATCTGTCGCCAAGCAAGCCAAGGACATGAGAGGCAGTCCCTCTCCGTGTTATTACAAAAAAGTTTAATACGTATTAAATACTTGGTTTAAAAAGTTTCGTAATAAATGCACCGCGCTCGCCCGAGGCAAGTTCGCGTTATCCTTTTTCACAAGTCTAAACTAATGTAACCAAAGCGAGACAAAAGAGCAAGATGGCGAACATTCAGCGACCGCGGTGGTTTTAATACGAGACCTTTTTAAAGCAAGGGTTCAATACGTATTTAACTTATTTGTAATAACACCGTCTATGTTTAACGTGTCTACCATCTTAGACCACATATAAAACTTAATATAATTCGAGTTTGTGGTCAAATGCAAAAAAAATACGCGTTGAACACTTGCTTAAAAAAGTTTGATCATAAAAGAGTGTCTTAGCCATCCACATATAAAACTTAATATCATTCGAGTTTGTGGTCAAATGCAAAAAAACCTACACAATGTGTGTACAGAAAAGATAAATACGCGTTGAACACTTGTTTAAAAAAGTTTGATCATAAAAGAGTGTCTTAGCCATGTTTAGAGGCAGACATTGTTTAAATTTTTAACATTGTCTAACACTAGCCTAATTTTACAGTTTTTATTTTATTGTTGTTATTTATTGTATTTCTATTTGCGAGCAAAAGATATTTCGTATTAGATTATGAGATTCGTGGATATGATTAATTTAGAACATATAGATAAAATAAACATTTTTAGAGATCGACAAGTAAATTCATAGCTACTAATGACATTATTGAAATTTGAAATTATATTTTAATTTGAGATTATACTGTTCCAATCTATGCACTTTGACGTAATATATTAAACTTATATGTAGCTTATTTTAACAATTACATTATTTTCTTTTAACCTATTTATCACAATAATAATAACCAGTTTTACTTGAAATAAATAAATTTTGTTAATGAATATCTGAACCAAAATATTATCCATAAATTCAAATTGTTTGCAAAATATCTGTTTGTAATGGAACGGTTTTGAACGATTAGATTGTATTGAATGAATATTATTCAGCGTTACTTGCTTAAAAAACTTAAACCAGGTATTTAGCTAGAGACTGCTTCGACACGCTTTTGTATTAAAGTATTTTAAACAAGTGTTCGACAAGGCTTATAATTTTAGACACTGTTTAGTGAAAACTCGTGATAAAGGCGTGTTCATTTATTATAAAAGTGACGTATTAGAAAATTGACTATGGGCCGTAACTTTTTAGTCCCCGAGTCGATTATGGTACAAGTTGAAGGCCAACACTGGGAACCGAGTGAGGTCCGGTGGCATCCCCGTGGACTATTGATCGGAGGGACCAATGGCGGTGTTGCCATCTTAACACCTGTAAAACCTTACATCACCAACGCAGCCCTGTTTGTTTATAAGTATGTGTTTTTACCTTAAGCAAGAAGTCTCAAATGATATTTTCAAAATCGGGACATTTCATGTTGTATGGATCATTCTAAAACGCATTATAACTATTATGGAAAAAAAACAAAATATTTTAAAAGATTAATAATATTATATTTATTATAGAGATCGTATTTCAATGTTCCGGTTTCTGAGATCGTATATCAGTGTTGTGGTTCAGTTTAATGTTTCACCCATTTAACAGGTATATAGACGCGAGAGTTTGATATTCTACTTTAATCTCACACAAAGCAAAAAAAAAAAAAAACAATTTTGAAACATTCTTCATTGGTGTTCCGCTACTATTGGACTTAGCGTGATGATTTATATAACTGTAGCCTTCTGTAGCCTGTATATAACACTGAAAGAATTCAACCAAACAAACAAACAAACCTACAGCCTCCTACTACCCTACAGCTTTATAATATTAGTATATATTTACTCACGAATAAAGTAAATTATTCAATAGTTTACAATTAACATCTCATTATTTGTTTTTTCATACTTTTGTGTTAAAAAATAATTTTGATACTGAATTGAAAACATATTCCCAACAAGAGTTAATAAAAATTGTTTTTTATTCATAGGAAAATGATCCATTATGTAGACTGGCACCCACAAGCGGTTTCTAATACGAACACAGAGTCGCCTTATAAAGATCTCATTGCAGTCTGTGGGGTAGATAAGGATAACAATATTAATATTTTGGAATTAAAAGAAAAAGAAGGTAAGAAGATATGTAATGATTTTTTTTTATAATAACTGTAAGATCAGGTTCTTTTTGTAATCAGTCATATAGAAGATTTACTTATACTAGCGGACCTGGTGGTCGTTGTCCTTTTTTTTATAGTTGGGTAATCCCTTATGGATACACCACCCTCTCGGGGGAGAGGGTGGGTTATGTCCGACTCGCACGGACTAAAACCCCACGGTGTACGTCCGCCGCTATAGTTGGGGTGACACGAGATCTCTATAGACTACATCGTGCCGCCCCAGCGGTTGGCCCAGCAGCGGAATCGCCGCCGCCGGGCCTCGACTTGTAAGGAGACAACCGGGTACACACCGGCCGTCTCCTCCGTTCGCTGGACCTGTGCAATGGGAAAATGGGCCCCCCGACCCATCCTCCCTGGTCCGGCTACAGTAGGAGGAGGTGGTCAAACTGCCGACTCCTCTTGCCTGTCCTCCGTTGAGGATCCTGCTCATGGACCCTCTCCGCCGCCTCCTTCTGCGAGGCGACTTCCTCGCAGAAGGAGGCTATTGCATTCCAGTTATCCTCACTACCGAGCATGGCAGCAACCACGCTCGGCAGTGACAGACCTTGCCCTACCGCCGCAGCCAGAGTGCGACGTTGCTCCTCCCACGTAGCACACTCAGACAGAGTTGGCGGACGTTGTCTTGCCTTGATAATAAAAAAAAAACCTAAAGTTCTACCGCAGCGCCACGTACTGGGTCCAATTGATTGTTCTGATAATTCTTGAATTCACCAGAACACACAAAAAAAATTTCATCGAAATCTGTCCAGCCGTTTAAGAGTATTTCAGTCCTAGATACATGAACAGAAGAATTATATACATATACAGGCTGAATAGTTTAGACACTAGCAAATTCTATGAAGGATACTCTGTACTCGATTCTCGTTCTAAATCAATTTAAAAAATTGGTACTTGATATTTGACCTAATTGTGTAGAAAAATACAAAAACTATAAATAACCCTCTACGCACCTATGTGTTAAAGTAAATATATAGTTGTCTATACTATATGCCAGTGGCAAGGATTCGTTTAGGGTCAAAAATTATTAATTCTTATCTAAGTAAAAAAGAGAACAAAAATTATATATTTTCGTAGTTTTGATCGTATTGGAGTTGCTGTTGAATTGGACGTATTCTTCTCGCAACCCAATTTACTTTCTGGTTAAAATTCGAAAAACATTAGTTAAATGAGCGATATGATGTGATAATATGGTTTAATAATGCAAGATTATGAATAAAAACATCAAGGACGTTTCAATATCTAATAAATAGAATGGAATCATTTTAGACGGAGACAAAGAATTGGTAATATGGAAGGCTTTATCGGGTCATCAAAGTTCTGTACTTAGAGTATCGTGGAATCCACATACGGAGGCACAATTGTTGTCCAGTTCACGGGACGACACTGTTCGGGTGAGTTATTAATAAAAAGTCCAAAATTTCTTAATTATTTGAAGTGACGAGTAAACTTAAATTATATTTATATTGTTTCATCAATATTTTTGGCCGTTCTAAAGATAGCTTTAAGTTCAGGCTTGCGTGTAATACAGTGAAGAGTTTAGACACAAAACAAATATAAAATATTAGTACAGAAATCTAAAATTCATATTTATATATTCTTAAGTTATGTGTCCTTAACCCCTAGACTACACAAAACCATAAGGATTTAAGCTCCATACAAACGAATGTAGACTATATGATGCACTGTAAACAGAATTTTGTCAGCATAAGTTTATAAAAATACCGTATTTATTAAAAAACTAGCCGACCCGTGCCCACTTCTTTGGGCGGTAATAGGCATTATCAAGCTACAACTTTTCCTACTTTTCCCTACAACTCGATCATATATATCTCATAATTAAGGCAGCGTTCGTAAGAAACGTTTTCGTTCGACCATTTTTCTCCGACTCCCCAGATATTACCCCCTACAACCTCACAAACTTTACCTCTTTATAATATTAGAAGAGATTATAAATAATATAACTAGTTAATAGCACCTGCCCGCAACTTCGTCCGCGTAGTAATAGTTACTACTCTGGACTAACGCTGACACACAGCAGAAGCTCTAAAAAAGAAAAAAAACATCTCGATATTGAAACATTTTTCATCTGTGCTCCGCTCCTATTGGCCTTAGCGTGATGATATGTAGCCTATAACCATTCTCGATGAATGAGCTAAATAACACTGAAAGAATTATTGCAATCGGACCAGTAGTTCCTGAGATTACCCCTTACAACGCCACAACGTCACAAACTTTACCTCTTTATAATATTAGTATAGATATAAAAACTTTAACAGTAACAAACAAAATGGATAGATATTTAAAGCCATGATCCGCCATTTTGAGATCTGGCTATTAAAAAATCAGCTGAGGTGTTTAAGTCATGTGGTTAAAAACATTGGTGAGGACTGTATAACATGTGATATGTGGATGTTTACGTCACTTCGCTTCACAGCCAATCACTGTTGACGAATCTGCGCCCCCATTGGTCTATACAGATCACGTCATATTCAAGGGTTTGGATTGGTCAAAAGCGAATTGCTTTATAACAATGCTTTTTATATATTATTATAATCCATTTGCAATTATCTTCCCGATTAGCTATATACTTGATCATTTAAAGATAGATCATAATTAGATGACAGTGTAATGTAAACTCGTTATTTTGTGTGTCTCTTTGTATGTTTGGTACAAATGTTCTAATAGATTTTAAACATTGATACATAATTTAGGTCATTTAAATCACTGACAATTTTATTGCACTTCAGATTAATGACATGAGCTTTAGTATGAATTTTAATAATTATTTACGGTGTTCTACATTGTTGTCAGTTATTCTACTGCTGGAAAATTTAATATTTTGTAACATATTGGAATTTGCAAAAATGACATTATAATAAAATGTATATTCATTATTTGTATTGTAACAGAATTGCTCTCTCTTTCACACATAGTTTGTTGCATAATGCTTGTTTATTCGTACATTGCGATGACACTGATTACTGTCATTGTCAATAACAATAATGGATAACCAACAGCACTAATTTGTTATTCGTTACTTAGCAATAATATGTATATATTTTTTATTTTGTTATTGGCAACCAGTCTTCTAGATTATTACTGCCATTGACGAGTAGGTAATAGTATTACAAGTTTCTTTTGGTAATTTTAATAAGATGTCTAACAAGATGGTGGCTCCCTTGTTAGAACTTTCCATGGCGTTTTCTAAGATTCTGGCAAAAACTCCACAGATCAAATTGAAATAATTATTTACATTAGGTATGGGACGTAGTGAAGGGCGTATGTTTATCGATATTCGATGGGCACACGCAGACGAGTATCGCTATCGCGTGGAGTGCGTACCCGCATCTATCGACTAAAGTGTTGTCTGGTGGGGGTGATGGGACTCTCCGTTTGTGGGATATTAACGACTATCCCGCCGATGCCTATGAGGGTAAGTTTGATGATATATTAGATACTACCTGACACATCCACGCGTTGTTGTGGCTCAGTTATTTAAAAAAAAAAAACGAAATTAAAACGTGGCATCTATAACAGTCGGTTCTATAGTTTCCTTTCAACAAACTAATTTAAAGCGCCATCTGTTTAAGACTGACGAAACTTGCAATTAATAACAGTAATAAACATTGACAATAATTTAATTTGTAATTAATACATATTGAGGCCATTAATCGAAATATAAATCATCTTATTTCTCACCTTGGACTAAATTATACATAAATGCCAACTTTCATGAAGATCGGTTGAGTAATTTTGGTGTTCATCGTGGACAAACATTATGACACTGGATTTTTATATATTTAGATAGGTAGTATATTAAAATATGAGTCGAGATTTTTTTTTATATGCACAAAAATAGTATTTTTTGCTTTTTTGAAAGTGTAAACGATAATAATAAAAATGGAAGTTATACCACATATCTAGTGTTTATCTCGTCACTCAAATGGCCAATGAGGACCGTATTCATTTCCGTTCGTGATATTTTTCCTTTTCCAATTTATTTTCCCAAACTATTTTATATTTTATTATTTTCCCAAACAAAAATCATTGCGAAACTTCGCTTTAAAAATAACAAATTAGTTTATAATCAATCCATGCATCAAAATTGTGCATTTACAACTTTTGAAAATTAGCGTGTGCCCAAAAAAAGAAGTGACAAGAAAGTCCCTTTAATACATAAATTCTTGTTCTGTGCAACTATATTCAGAGTGGTCATAAAGAAGAAGTTATTTAGTTTTGGATAAATTATATTCAACTAATACTTAACAGGAAAGTTCCAAGGGAGTGGTTTTAAGGGGAAAAGGAAATTGAGATACAGGAACGAAGTTAAAAAAGGGTCGGGTAATGCGGAGGCCGAAGTGCCTGAAGTACCCGAAGTTTCGGCACAACAAGTCGCCACCTCTTTGGAGCTCAGGTTACGAGTCTCCAAGAAATTCCTGATGCCCATCACGAACAAGCAGATGGTTACTGACAAGGCCCACGGTATCAGGAAGGTGCTACAGAAGTTTCTAGAAGAACAAGGCAGCGACGTGAAGTTGGACTCCGATGAATCGGAAAGGAAATACCAATCGGATTACATTAAAATCTTTGGTACCATAAATGAGGTTAATGAACTGTTGGATATGGAATGTGAGTGCCGTTTTTTTTTAACTCTAAATGATTATTAATATTCAAATCAGGGTTGTGCGAATATTCGAATTAACGAATTATTCGATAGCAAATCGAAACGAATAATTCTATTCGGTATCTTAATTGAACATTCGAACTATTTGAATAAATTGAAACAGATTCAATTATGTGAAAAATTCAAACCATTTATATGATTTTAACTAATAATATATTTATGAAATACTAAATAATTATTAATATACAAAATCGATTCGTCTGTCAGCCAGAGGAATTTTTATGAAACTAGTTTGAAAATTCGAAAATTTACCGTTCATTTAAGTTTTAGTTTTTTTTTGTTAAAAAATAATTTGAAAACGATCTATAAGCGCCTTTTCGCATTCGCCTTTTTCAATTTTGATTTTAAATAAATACGCTGGTTAATTTGTATTCGGCAGTGCAAAATCATTTACGTCACGCCAACGTAGACTCGTGGATAGTTTTATCGTTATTCCGAGGTCACGTGGACTCGGTGATCCAGTACGCGGTCCAAAAGGACATACTCTGCCCATTCCTCATAAGCATGGCTCCCTGCGTCTCTTCCAAGTAAGTTATTTCAATTTAATATGTGATAGCTTAGTTTATGGACAATAAACGTAACGATTTTCTGTTAGGAATAATCTCATTAAAAAAAGTGTAGTCCGAGTTAACACGCGGTAGAAGTGAAACTTAGTATTTCGATTAATTTTTAAGGGGATGAGATGAATATACTATGGAGGTGTAAACATTACTTTCCGGCATTATGTTGTAAAATTTTAATATATACATGTATATTGACAATGGTAATAATACATAACGCAGAATAATTTTTAAAAGTACGCGATGGTCACTACGATCCAACAGGAAAAAATGAATGCGTGTAACCGTTACACGCGATTGAAGTAAAACTTTTTAATTTGTTACTTACTTACATTGAAACCAGATGGCAGCACGGTCGCGCGCCCATATATACTTAAATAATTGTATTGTATAATTTTATAATTATTATTCAATTTAATATGTTTTTAATTTATTGATGGTAGAGAAACGTGACACCATATTGCCGTAACGGACTTCCGTTGCATTGTCGTTTAGTTACCTCCTAATCGCCCCTAAAAAAGTTTTACTTAAAAAAAAATATAGTGTACAATTTATTGGTGTAGGGAGTCTCTATCCTTTATTTTGAGTGTGATATTTTTTTCTTAATTTTTGTTTGTTGGTTTGTTTATTGAGCTTTTAAAATATATCTTTGAAATTAAAGCTGACACTTTAAGTAGCACTATTTAAATAAAAAATATTACCTTCAGTTACCTTCTAGTCGCGCCTAATTAAGTTTTACGTCAATAATGTGCTATAGATTTCAACGTTTCTCGTCCTCTTTGTATGTATTTCGAGTGTATTAAAAATATACTATCTCATTCTCTCACAGCCTAAAAACAATGTATACATTTATAGCTATCCCATTTTCGTTACAGATTTCCTTTTCATAAAAATTCAGTTCAACACCATCACAAAAGAATTTTCACTTTGATTATGAAAAATATTATTAACGCTAAAGTAGGGATGGTCTATGCTTTATTTATCTTTGATAACATACGAAGTGAATTCTGAATGACGATTACTTTTTTTTTTTTACTTAATTATTATTAACTAGCTTTTGCACGCGGCTTCGTTTGCATTAATGTAGATTTAACGTATCAATGGAGACTGTTCTTTTTTCTGTATATAAGTTACCTTGAAAAGTTTGGAATGAACGGTTGAATAGTTAAGATATGAAAGCGTAACAAACAAAGTGACAATTCGTATCTATTATATTAGTTAGGACGATATTGGAGGCTTCATTTTATTGGACAAGACTCTAGTGTGAAAACATCCTATTGAATTATTCCCATTGGATTGTATTTAATGAAAAATAGTTGAACTATTATAATAATAAGACAATATAAAGTGGTACAGAACCGTTGATAGGTGTAGACGCAGTCACAAAGAGTGTTATTACCACAGAGTATTATATGCCGTGTGTACCATAGACTACAGAATCATACATCATAGAGAAAATTACAAACTCGTTATATATATTAAGTCCCAACATACCAGGTCACAGATACAAAATTATCAAGTCTGTGTAAAAGAATCACGTCAATATGTTTGCAGGTATTGGAAAGAAGTGTCACAGTTATATATATCACAAATAGATCGACTCGTAGCGAAGGCTGAGGAACATAAGTTGTGTGGTATGTTTTATATAGTTTTTTTATATTCACACTATAATATATTAAAAGCTTTTTTATTTATAATTAATTTGTAAATTTATTAATAATTATACACACTTTATTAGACCAATTAAGTATTTGTAATAAGCAAAAGTTTACTTACTGCGTTTAAAATAAAGAATCTTGCTCCTTACAAAGAACAATCGTAGCTAAAAACAGGAGGTTCAGTACAAATGGAAATCTATTTTTTTTGATGTGAAAAACTTATTGACGCGCCTTCACAGTAAAATAGTTCGTTGTGCCGTCACAGCAAACGGCATGACGCTATCTTATGACGTCACGCCCCTCTACACCACCGCTCTCGATTTCTTTTTACTGTATTATTTATTTTTTAATTTATTTCGATGAAAGTTAATTATTAAGTTTTTTCTGTGCCGCTGATTCATGTAAATATCATAATGGGTAATTATCGAGTTTCTTACCGGTTTTTCTCGACGGCTGTGTTATTTGTCCGAACCGGTGGTATTTTTGATATTCATAAGCGGCTTCTTAGGGTCTAGATTGAATAAAGTATTTTTGATTTTGAAACAAATAAGCAAACACAATTAAAATTTCTTGCAGAGAACGCACACTTTGGCGGGCCTATATTTCGTAAAATGTTGACCTTCCTAAGCATTCATGACGTGAAGGCCGCCGTCACGACATTAATGGAGGCTAGGTTATTCAAAGAAGCATACATTTTATGCAGAATTAGGTAAGTATATCTTTTTCCATTTTAATTTACTCTAATCGAGTGTATATAAGTTTGCGGGTAAATCAAACAGTTCGTTAACGTATGACGTCATAGCTTCCGTTAACGTATGACGTCATAGGTTCTTCCTATTTTAAAGGCCGCTTTATATTAGACGAGCGAATGCTTATTCTCTCCCTACTCTATCAAATTCCTTTAGTGTAAACATACGTAAAGCATTCTTTCGTTGTTTTGTCTGTATTTTTTTTTATGTCATTGGTGGTAAACGAACAAGTGGGTCACCTGATGTTAAGTGATCAGTGTCCATGGACACTAACAACACCAGAGGAGTCGCAAGTGCGTTGCCACCTTTTGGGGGGTGGATTAGGGGAGGGAGAGAGGAGAGGGAGGGGAGGTGGGCCTCCGGCGCTCTCACTGGCCGAACGAAACATAACAATGCAAGCACTGTTACTTCACGTCGGTTTTCTACGAGAGGGTGGTACTACCCCGGACGAGCCGACCCATTCATGCTGAAACCAGTAATAGTTTCAGCGTGGCTCTACCACCATTAATTAATGTATTCAAAAAGACAGAAGAAGTCGCTTAGAGCGTTCTGAAAAGTGTTCATGTGTTCGACCGATCTGAATCACTGATCTGACTATATCGACGGAAGAAAGCGGAATCGTCGTAACTTCAAAAATCCAATTTAACACCAGAGCCAGAAAAACTATTTTAAAAATACATAACTCACATTTATAGATATAGACAGTGAAAATTGGTATGTAACAAGCAATTCCAAGTCTCATTGACACATAAACAGAGTAGTATCTATTTTATTATTAAAAATTCATATTTTACCCTGGTTAGCCCAAAATGCAAGTTACAACATTTCCGCTTTCTCCCGTCGAACTATTCATTGATCCAGCTATGTATTTTTCCCAAGAAAAATGCCTATTAATACCATCGTTTCACCTTAAATATACAGTACAGTACCCTTCGCTGCATTAAATTTGTCAGCCACCAATGACTCTACCCTCTTTTCTTTTTGAGTTTATCAGTTCATTCTATTTCATCATCATCAGTTCATTAAACCACAGAAATAAATCCAGCTCTTGCAGTTATAACATTGTTGGTCATGACGAAGCACTATTAATCACAAAATTGGCAGGAATGAGCGATGGGCATTCGTTCGGCTGCTTTAAACGACTATCGTGCAAGCATTCTAGCCTTGGTTCTCATTCTTGCTCGTATACATTGTGGTGTAAACATTAGGAATTATCTTTCGTTTACACTAAAAGATCAAGAAAGAATGCTCTATATTCGTTTGGGTTAAATAACGTATCGTAAACTGGCAACATTTTGTGTGCACACAATTTCCCGAATCATGGTTGGATAGAACCATAGATGTCATAGGATACGTTGACAATAAAAATCTGACAATCATTTTTGGTGTTGCCACTTAATAATATCATATAAGTTTTATACCAAAGTAGGTAAAATTATTTCCATTGTCATTTGCTTTAATCGAATATATAAATTTACGTGTAATTTTTGGTATTGCCATTTAATGTTTTTACTGTTTTACGGGCTTAGTAATAAACTTTTTACAACTTCATTGGTATTTTTTATCCCTCCCGATGAAATAACGGCAGTGAACGATCAGTACCAGCCTGTATCTCCAAACAGAGCGTGCTCACGCCCACGCCCGCGTAACCACAGATCACGCCGCCGTGGTCTGGGGGTAAATTTCGCTCCCGCACACCAGACTAGGCCCCCCTCGGCAGCAGCTCAAGCCTAGGTCCGTTCCCTCGGCGTGGAGCCCTTGAGTACACTGCTCGCGCGATACAGTGACACAAAATCTTACATCACTGCGACAACATTACACATATCACCTCCACACACGTGCACGCATACACGCTTACACATGCAGGTGGAAGAGTTTTATTTTTTCCCCTTATCAAACTGAAATAGTTTAGAATATTATCCGATACGAAATATATATAAGAGTTGTTGAGGTGTGTATGCTTGGTACACATATATGTTTCAACAACTCATATATGTATGAATAGTTAGCTTAGCTTAGGTTAGCTCAGATAGGTCGCGAATTGCATGTATCAGGCAACAGCCAAAGCCGAGGTGTGCCGCGCACCCTTGAGCTAGTTGTCAAAATAAAATCGGCTGAGTGCCTTGGGCGCTCGCCTTAGTAGTCCGGTGAAGCTGTTAAGATCTTGCTTGGTCAATAGCGTAGTCAGTTCGAAAAAAAAATGGTATTTTTTATGCTAGAAATATTACGTTTTATATGAGGTTCATGCATTGATAAACAAAAACCTAGAATGCACACTTAACGCGTCACAGCCGGCATACAAAAATGGGTATAATTTTGGATTATGCACTCATTTCAAATAGTCTCGCGTCGCTTGCGTCCTTGTAAAAATAACTTTAAATTATTCAGTTAAGGTTGAATATACAAAATCATAAGTTTATGGCATAACTATAACCACGTATGTATATTGAGAAGTTTTTGCGGGACGGTTTTGAGCGCTACTTTTATTCACGACTGTGTGTCTTGGGTTTTTATGTATCAATGGTTCATGTTATGTTTTATTACTATATTTCTATAGAATAAACAACAAAAAAAATCTTTACGTGTGAATAGATAAAATGATATGTCATTTTTTTTATAGAGTGTAGTGTGACGATAATGAAATTGACATTTAATCTGTTCATTTATCGTGTAAATGTTGATTATTGTTGTAATGTAATTATTATCAGGTACATGGATAGCATAGCTGAAGACATACTGAAGAAGTGGGCGTATGAAACTGATATCATTGGAAATTTTGTTACTTCAGCTGTTTGGTAAGATTTTTATATTTCTTTAATATATATAGTTTACTTGGCTTTTAGGGTTGAAATGCAATTACTGCGGTAATATTTATTTATTTTACGTTCATATTTTTAAAATACTTGTAAAAGAAACTTGCGTGAAATTTCGTAAAAGTGATGCTAATCTGTACTAATACTATATAAAGTGGTAAAGTTTGTGAGGTGGTAGGGTGTAGTCTCAGGAACTACTGGTTAATTATCCGATTTTAAAAATTATTTCAGTGTTAGATAGCTTATTTATCATGGAAGGCTAAAACCAATAGGAACGAAGCACCAATGTTTCAAAATAGTTCGTTCGTTGATTTCTATATTTTTTTTAAATGGTCGAACATTAATAGGAAAATTAAGTTCTGTAAACTATTATTATTAATGTGCATTTTGTGTTTTTTTTTCTGTTGTTGAGCCAGAATAAATAAACTACGATAATACATAACAATTACGATAGTATGTAAATTAATTACGATAATATATAAGTAATGTTAGCTCAGATAGGTCGCGAATTGCATGTATCAGGCAACAGCCAAAGCCGAGGTGTGCCGCGCACCCTTGAGCTAGTTGTCAAAATAAAATCGGCTGAGTGCCTTGGGCGCTCGCCTTAGTAGTCCGGTGAAGCTGTTAAGATCTTGCTTGGTCAATAGCGTAGTCAGTTCGAAAAAAAAATGGTATTTTTTATGCTAGAAATATTACGTTTTATTTGAGGTTCATGCATTGATATACAAAAACCCAAGATGCACACTTAGCGCGTCACAGCCGGCACACAAAAATGAGTGCATAATTTTGGATAATGCAGTCATTTCAAATAGTCTTGCGTCGCTTGCGTCCTTGTAAAAAAAACTTTAAATCATTCAATTAAGGTTGAATTCGCAAAATCATTAGTCTTATGACATAATTATAACCATTTATGTATATAGTGGAGTTTTTGCGGCCGATTTTGAGCAGTACTCTTATTCGAGACTGTGTGTCTTGGGTTTTTATGTATCAATGGTTCATGTTATGTTTTATTACTATATTTCTATAGAATAAACAACAACAAAAAATCTTTACGTGTGAATAGATAAAATGATATGTCATTTTTTTTATAGAGTGTAGTGTGACGATAATGAAATTGACATTTAATCTGTTCATTTATCGTGTAAATGTTGATTATTGTTGTAATGTAATTATTATCAGGTACATGGATAGCATAGCTGAAGACATACTGAAGAAGTGGGCGTATGAAACTGATATCATTGGAAATTTTGTTACTTCAGCTGTTTGGTAAGATTTTTATATTTCTTTAATATATATAGTTTACTTGGCTTTTAGGGTTGAAATGCAATTACTGCGGTAATATTTATTTATTTTACGTTCATATTTTTAAAATACTTGTAAAAGAAACTTGCGTGAAATTTCGTAAAAGTGATGCTAATCTGTACTAATACTATATAAAGTGGTAAAGTTTGTGAGGTGGTAGGGTGTAGTCTCAGGAACTACTGGTTAATTATGACAAAATCGAGCTCAAATGGGTCGGTTACAAACATACATACATTCAGGTGAAGCTAATAAAAGCGTGTTGAAAAGAGGATTGGTCCTTAGCTAGAAGAAAAATAATCACGACATATATAACAACCATACTAAAATTAAAAATTTAAGTGTCATTAAATTATACTGAACATATAATGATAAGACATCTGAACATAATTACTAATAATACTACACATCGTATTTGCGAGATTAAAAAAAATCAAAATATTCCGAATTATTTAAAAATGGCAAACGAATCCAGCTTATGATGGCACAAAAAAAAATGTATACAAAAAAAAAATGGCTTTTCCCGGAATGTTTATAGCATTTATTTTCAGTCTTATATTGAAGAGACGGAATTCATATTGCTAAACGAAATTATATATATATGAATGAATATACATTATTCATACTTTGAACAGTATTGAGTTACATAAAAATGACGTATTATTAAAATCTTGCCGTGTCTTTATTTACAATCGGTAAATTATTTCTATATATCGGTTAATTATTATTAAATAAAATATATTTAAAATCTTTAAAAACACTATGTTTAAGTACAGAAACAGCCTGTCATTCTCTTTTCAACAATCTACTAAAATGCATAAAAAGTCTCTAGTGTCCTTTGAACGTTTGCAAATAAACATAAATTCACAGTAAATGTGTAAATTCAACACAAATTATTACTGATTTAGATGATATAAAAACTATTTTAGAATCCTGACAGAAACTAACAATTTGTGCTAGAAAAGTTTGTAAAAAAATGGACAAAAATATTATTTAAAAAATAGCGCAAATTTATCAAGATACTATAGAAATTGACGATAACGATAACGAAAAACGATACTATAGATGTAAACACGTCATTGTGATGGTAACGCCAGATTTATTTCGCTCGATTAATTACTTCTTATTTTTTTAATGAAACGATTCCTTTGTTTTTTTTAACTGACTACGCTATTGATAAAATTCTAGGTGGTAGAGCCACGCTGAAGCTATTACTGGATTTACAACCACCCGACACACGGAAAACCGACGTTCACTTCCGTTAATTTAGTAACAGTGCTTGCATTGTTGCGTTTCGTTCGGTCGGTGAGAGCGCCGGATAACCCAGCCCCCCTCCCCCTCCCCCAAACACAGGCTGGCAACGCACTTGCGACTCTTCTAGTGTTGCAAGTGTCTATGGACGGTGGTGACCCCTTAACATCAGGTGACCCACCTGTTCGTTTGCCTGCTATGATATTAAAAAAAGGTAACCTTTAAAAAAAATAAGAAGTACGTTACCAATTATTGCAATGCAGAGTATTTTTTAAAATCCAAAACAGACTACGTTAAACATTAATAAAAAATAAAAAAAACTAATATTTTGCATCGTTTCTGTCTTAACACATTTCAATACTTCAATATTTATGGAACCACTGTTACATATACTTTGGTAAATATTTTTTAGTTGAAGACCTATAGAGATACTTCTTAATACCATAGATTAGACAAAGACGAGATTGACAGACCGCTTTTTTTACTTAACTTTGCAATTTACTAAAACGCAAGACATCAATATAATTAAATAATTGCACAATCGTTTAAAATTTATAAGCAACGTCTTCAATTTTCAATAATAGACAAAAAGAGATATTTTTTTCTTTTAAGTTTGCCGAGAAATGACATATTTATTTAAAAAAACACACACACAAACTAGAGGCTCCATTATCTTTTTGGTCGTAAATCAATTCACTTGCTCATAGACATATAGTATTGAACCTTGTTGATTTTTTCATACATTTATATAATTTCTAGCTCTCACATTTGGAATATTTAAAACTTATATTTATAATTTAATATCATCCATGAGTATTTAAATTATTATTTTAATAAATCATAAGTCCAGCTCACTTTTTATATTAGCCGTGTCATTTTAATGAGTTGCAATAATATTATCAACCTTGATCCGAGGGATCTTCGTTCTCTCTGTTGGCTTCACATTTCCCTCGCTTCTTGCATATATTTAATAGTTTTGCGTTATAGCATCAGACCACTGTTGGTTCTGGTTAACAAAAAAAAAATTTGTAATAGTAAATAACTGTTGTAATATGGAATATACCATAA
>MU160527.1:26818-75550 GCA_015888305.1 Antheraea pernyi | reverse complement strand
GACGCTCTTTATCCCTGAAGTGTTATTTTCCTATACTTATTGGTATTAAAAAAACCCGATGCATGTAATTAGCCCAGGCGCCGTTGTGTAACTAGATTCGAGTGTACGGTCGAGGGGGCTGAGGCGCATAAACACTTATTAAAGTAGAATAATTAGCGGAACTATGAAGTAATCACCAAAGGCCGAAGACAGCAATTCCTGTTACGGTGTGAGGCGGGTTTTCTTTATTTGCGAAGCGATGAGGTACCACAATACTAAGTTGTAACCACAAACGATACCACACTCTCAATGCGAATGCAGAACTGCGACTGAGTGTTTTCACTCAGCCAATCGTCAGTGAAAATGAAAGGTATATTTCGCTGCACCAAGTAGAACTTAAGATTCCACATAGCTTGCCAGCGTGAGAACTCAATAGCTGAAAACTTCCCAGGCGCTACTAAGTCCCAGCTAACCACCTACTCTAATAATGTTTTGCGCCGAAACAATTATAAACTAACATTCACAGATGGCTCCGCTCGCTCTAATGTAGACTGGATCTGTCCTTCAGGAACACTTCATTTTATTTACATGAAAGGTAACCCTATGTTGTATACTTTAACCCTGACAATGTGTATGTAAAATTTCATGGTAATCAGTGTGGTAGGAGTAGTCGAGAAGAACAAATAATGTGAGTCTAAGGGCCATATCAAGCGGGTTTTGTTGTCAAAAGGCTACTGTAGAGTGGATCAATAAGTAAACGGTGGTGATGTCTGGAACTGACACCTCTCTTTGTGAATCCACTAATAACGATTGTTATATGTAATGTATTGTATATATATGGGTATATACACATATATTAAGGAAATAAACCAGGTCGAGTTACTTTCCTGTACTTCTCGATGAGTTGTCCGAACCGGTGGTAATTTTGACGATCATAAGCGCCTTATTAACGCTTAAATTTAACCAAGTATTTTTGATATTCAAAACTTTAACAAACATATATCACTTCCTTTCTAATATTATAAATATAAATTTAATTAGAAACAATATGCTAGGTATATATTGCTAGGTGGTAGAGCCACACTGAAGCTATTACTGGTTTCAGAATAAACAGGTTGACTGGCCCGGGGTAGTTCCACCCTCTCATGGAAAACCGACGTGAAGTAACATTGCTTGCATTGTTGCGTTTTGTTCGATCAATGAGAGCGTCGGAGGAACACCTCTTCCGCCCACTTCCCAAACCCTCTCCCCCAAAGACAGGCTGGCAACGCACTGGCGACTCTCTCGGTGTTGCTATTGTCTATGGGCGGCGGTGATCACTTACAATCAGGTGTCCCGCCTGTTCGTTTGCCCCCTATAATATATTTTTTTTTTTTATGACAAATTAAATGATAAAATTCAATGTTGTCAATTTTTTTGTTACTTTATTACTAAGCTTGTTACTGAGTGTTTAATTTCTGTAATACATTTAAGCTGAAGTGTATCTAATAGGTGAGTACCGTGTGTGTATGTGTGATATGATACAATCGGAATTCTTACCTCGAATGTCCTTGATGTTGCATCCTAACCCACAACTTGTTCATCTCAGCGAAGTTCATCAGAACAAAGTCTACAGCATCACGTACCTGTAATATAAATTACTTTACTAAGAGACATACATTACGGAATAAAAACTTGCCAATATGTCAACCAAAACGCAATTATAACATTATAACAAAACTACCACCGGTTTGGAAAACAACCCAGTCATCGAGAAGAACCGGCAAGGAACTCGATCTGGTTTATCTTTTTAACAAATATATATGATATTTAGAATATACCAGGTAAATGTCACAAACGTTTTTAATGGATGCACAGAGATGAGTTAATTCCAGACATCGCCATCGTTCACATATTGATCCACTCTATAATAGCCTTTTGACACCAAAACTCGCTTGACATGGCGCTTAAATTAATAGTAAATAGTCACCAAATTAAAAAAAAAGCAAATGTTTGGATGATTTTCACCATGTCAACTGTAATGTGGCAGCAAATGGCCGTACAGTGAGAAAAGGTAATTGTAGCTTCTAGGTATAGTTTTTGGAATGGACCATGAGAAATTAAAAAAAAATTAGCACCTGGATCGTTTTTAAGACGAGCAAAAATTTTAAATACTTTTTTTCAATGGTTTTGTAAGGATTCTTCTAAAAGCATAGATCTGAATTTTTTCATGGTTTATGGTCAATTACTTTTTTTTTTACTGTACGCCAATTTACTGCCGAATTACAACCTGTTGAAAATCACCCAAGATTTTTGTTTTTATGGCCCTTAATATTTGTGACCAATTTATATTATAATAGTAATAGGCCTTTTACTCTGAAGGTTTTTTACATGGAATTGGGAAATATTTTTTATATTATACGAGCTGTGACCGCGATGTCGTCCGTATGGACCATGATGTACAAAACAGTGATTAAATAAAGTCATCTGAATGAATGAAGTTTAGACTTCATACTTAATTAAGGGTGTAAATTTCGATTTGGTCTATTAAAAGTTATTGTAATTTTAATGACGACGCGCCCTAAGTACTTCGAGTACTGACGCGCTCTAAGTACTTCGAGTGCTGACGCGCCCTAAGTACTTCGAGTACTGACGCGCCCTAAGTACTTCGAGTACTGACGCGACCTAAGTACTAAGAGTACTGACGCGCCCTAAGTACTAAGAGTACTGACGCGCCCTACGTACTTCGAGTACTGACGCGCCCTAAGTACTTCGAGTACTGACGCGCCCTAAGTACTTCGAGTACTGACGCGCACTAAGTACTAAGAGTACTTAAGGCGCGTCGTTATTAAAATTACAATAACTTTTGATAGACCAAATTGATTGTAACAAAACAAAGACTAGATGTTACACGACGATGTGCTTTATTTTTTTTTTTTTTATAGTAGCACGGCAAAATGACTGCACTGCGCCTGATGGTAAGCACAGTACAATCCAAAAACAACGGCGACCACCGAGTGATATACTATCCATCGCCGGTCGCCGCTGTCATGCTGGCCTGCGAAAAGCTGGATATGCACAGGCTGATCCCGAAACGCGACTCGCAAAAGCGAATCACTATGATGGGCTTTTTCGCCATATACATGGTGGTTGCGACCCAGTCGGGCTGTAAAACCCTACCACCCCGCAAAATGATTTATGATTTTGTTATATTTTTTAGCAGTGATGCGTGTTCATTGAAACAGACAAGCATACATTTCTAAAAATGATTGAAATGTATTTTACTCCTCAATCCTAGACACGTGCAACACCTGATACAAAAATCTAAAAAGTACAGACACGTTACATTCTTATTATATGTATAGAGTAGAATAGATCAGTGTCCTTCTTGACATAAGCCTTCTTCAACATTTTTCACTGGGTTCTGTCTTGCGTTACCTTTCTCCAGTGATGTCCAGCCGTTAGTTTTAATTAAGACTAATTCATAAAAAATTGGTTGCCTATAAGGTTGGTTTATGGACGATAATTTTATATAATAACGTCATGAGAAGACATTGATGAAAAATTGCATACTTCTATGAATCGAATTATCGAAGTGAAACTCGTAATGCGACTTCTAACAGGGTTGCGTTAAACGTTAAACGCTAAGGGGGAATAGAATGAGACAGAGCGAGATAGACAATATTCCTTGATGCTATTTTTGCAAGAAATATTGACAAAATAGAACGCAAACAATTCGTATCTTACTTGAGTTATCATAATCCCATTGCAAATGTTATAGATTTGGATATCCACTCGAAAATGATAATTATAAGATGCGATCAATTGTGAATTGTAAAGCAATGTTAATAAAGTTTGTCTTAAAGAAACAATATGATTTCACTAAAAATCAATTTCTACCCCCCTTCCTATATTCATTTCTACATTACGATGTTTCACTTCTTCCGCGCGGAGGGATTCCACGCATTATTTTTTCCCTATCTATACTAATATATAAAGCTGAAGAGTTTGTTTGTTTGTTTGGTTGAACGCTATGATCTCAGGAACTACCAGTCCGATTTGAGAAAGTCTTTCGGTTTTAGATAGCTCATTTATCGAGGAAGGCTATATATCATCACACTAAGATCAATAGAAGCTAGGAGTGGAACAACAATAAAAAATGTTTTAAAATCGAGGTATCTTTTCCTTTGAGAACTTCCGCTGCGTCTTAACCTAAAATAACTATTCCTCGCGTACGAAGTCGCGGGCAGAAGCTATTAACTAATTATATTATCTATACTAATATTATAAAGAGGTAAAGTTTGTGAGAACTGCTTCGAGTACTGACGCGCCCTAACTGCTTCGAGTACTGACGCGCCCTAACTGCTTCGAGTACTGACGCGCCCTAACTGCTTCGAGTACTGACGCGCCCTAACTGCTTCGAGTACTGACGCGCCCTAACTGCTTCGAGTACTGACGCGCCCTAACTGCTTCGAGTACTGACGCGCCCTAACTACTTCGAGTACTGACGCGCCCTAACTGCTTCGAGTACTGACGCGCCCTAACTGCTTCGAGTACTGACGCGCCCTAACTGCTTCGAGTACTGACGCGCCCTAACTGCTTCGAGTACTGACGCGCCCTAACTGCTTCGAGTACTGACGCGCCCTAACTGCTTCGAGTACTGACGCGCCCTAACTGCTTCGAGTACTGACGCGCCCTAACTGCTTCGAGTACTGACGCGCCCTAACTACTTCGAGTACTGACGCGCCCTAACTGCTTCGAGTACTGACGCGCCCTAACTGCTTCGAGTACTGACGCGCCCTAACTGCTTCGAGTACTGACGCGCCCTAACTGCTTCGAGTACTGACGCGCCCTAACTGCTTCGAGTACTGACGCGCCCTAACTGCTTCGAGTACTGACGCGCCCTAACTGCTTCGAGTACTGACGCGCCCTAACTGCTTCGAGTACTGACGCGCCCTAACTACTTCGAGTACTGACGCGCCCTAACTGCTTCGAGTACTGACGCGCCCTAACTGCTTCGAGTACTGACGCGCCCTAACTGCTTCGAGTACTGACGCGCCCTAACTGCTTCGAGTACTGACGCGCCCTAACTGCTTCGAGTACTGACGCGCCCTAACTGCTTCGAGTACTGACGCGCCCTAACTGCTTCGAGTACTGACGCGCCCTAACTGCTTCGAGTACTGACGCGCCCTAACTACTTCGAGTACTGACGCGCCCTAACTGCTTCGAGTACTGACGCGCCCTAACTGCTTCGAGTACTGACGCGCCCTAACTGCTTCGAGTACTGACGCGCCCTAACTGCTTCGAGTACTGACGCGCCCTAACTGCTTCGAGTACTGACGCGCCCTAACTGCTTCGAGTACTGACGCGCCCTAACTGCTTCGAGTACTGACGCGCCCTAACTGCTTCGAGTACTGACGCGCCCTAACTACTTCGAGTACTGACGCGCCCTAACTGCTTCGAGTACTGACGCGCCCTAACTGCTTCGAGTACTGACGCGCCCTAACTGCTTCGAGTACTGACGCGCCCTAACTGCTTCGAGTACTGACGCGCCCTAACTGCTTCGAGTACTGACGCGCCCTAACTGCTTCGAGTACTGACGCGCCCTAACTGCTTCGAGTACTGACGCGCCCTAACTGCTTCGAGTACTGACGCGCCCTAACTACTTCGAGTACTGACGCGCCCTAACTGCTTCGAGTACTGACGCGCCCTAACTGCTTCGAGTACTGACGCGCCCTAACTGCTTCGAGTACTGACGCGCCCTAACTGCTTCGAGTACTGACGCGCCCTAACTGCTTCGAGTACTGACGCGCCCTAACTGCTTCGAGTACTGACGCGCCCTAACTGCTTCGAGTACTGACGCGCCCTAACTGCTTCGAGTACTGACGCGCCCTAACTACTTCGAGTACTGACGCGCCCTAACTGCTTCGAGTACTGACGCGCCCTAACTGCTTCGAGTACTGACGCGCCCTAACTGCTTCGAGTACTGACGCGCCCTAACTGCTTCGAGTACTGACGCGCCCTAACTGCTTCGAGTACTGACGCGCCCTAACTGCTTCGAGTACTGACGCGCCCTAACTGCTTCGAGTACTGACGCGCCCTAACTGCTTCGAGTACTGACGCGCCCTAACTACTTCGAGTACTGACGCGCCCTAACTGCTTCGAGTACTGACGCGCCCTAACTGCTTCGAGTACTGACGCGCCCTAACTGCTTCGAGTACTGACGCGCCCTAACTGCTTCGAGTACTGACGCGCCCTAACTGCTTCGAGTACTGACGCGCCCTAACTGCTTCGAGTACTGACGCGCCCTAACTGCTTCGAGTACTGACGCGCCCTAACTGCTTCGAGTACTGACGCGCCCTAACTACTTCGAGTACTGACGCGCCCTAACTGCTTCGAGTACTGACGCGCCCTAACTGCTTCGAGTACTGACGCGCCCTAACTGCTTCGAGTACTGACGCGCCCTAACTGCTTCGAGTACTGACGCGCCCTAACTGCTTCGAGTACTGACGCGCCCTAACTGCTTCGAGTACTGACGCGCCCTAACTGCTTCGAGTACTGACGCGCCCTAACTGCTTCGAGTACTGACGCGCCCTAACTACTTCGAGTACTGACGCGCCCTAACTGCTTCGAGTACTGACGCGCCCTAACTGCTTCGAGTACTGACGCGCCCTAACTGCTTCGAGTACTGACGCGCCCTAACTGCTTCGAGTACTGACGCGCCCTAACTGCTTCGAGTACTGACGCGCCCTAACTGCTTCGAGTACTGACGCGCCCTAACTGCTTCGAGTACTGACGCGCCCTAACTGCTTCGAGTACTGACGCGCCCTAACTACTTCGAGTACTGACGCGCCCTAACTGCTTCGAGTACTGACGCGCCCTAACTGCTTCGAGTACTGACGCGCCCTAACTGCTTCGAGTACTGACGCGCCCTAACTGCTTCGAGTACTGACGCGCCCTAACTGCTTCGAGTACTGACGCGCCCTAACTGCTTCGAGTACTGACGCGCCCTAACTGCTTCGAGTACTGACGCGCCCTAACTGCTTCGAGTACTGACGCGCCCTAACTACTTCGAGTACTGACGCGCCCTAACTGCTTCGAGTACTGACGCGCCCTAACTGCTTCGAGTACTGACGCGCCCTAACTGCTTCGAGTACTGACGCGCCCTAACTGCTTCGAGTACTGACGCGCCCTAACTGCTTCGAGTACTGACGCGCCCTAACTGCTTCGAGTACTGACGCGCCCTAACTGCTTCGAGTACTGACGCGCCCTAACTGCTTCGAGTACTGACGCGCCCTAACTACTTCGAGTACTGACGCGCCCTAACTGCTTCGAGTACTGACGCGCCCTAACTGCTTCGAGTACTGACGCGCCCTAACTGCTTCGAGTACTGACGCGCCCTAACTGCTTCGAGTACTGACGCGCCCTAACTGCTTCGAGTACTGACGCGCCCTAACTGCTTCGAGTACTGACGCGCCCTAACTGCTTCGAGTACTGACGCGCCCTAACTGCTTCGAGTACTGACGCGCCCTAACTACTTCGAGTACTGACGCGCCCTAACTGCTTCGAGTACTGACGCGCCCTAACTGCTTCGAGTACTGACGCGCCCTAACTGCTTCGAGTACTGACGCGCCCTAACTGCTTCGAGTACTGACGCGCCCTAACTGCTTCGAGTACTGACGCGCCCTAACTGCTTCGAGTACTGACGCGCCCTAACTGCTTCGAGTACTGACGCGCCCTAACTGCTTCGAGTACTGACGCGCCCTAACTACTTCGAGTACTGACGCGCCCTAACTGCTTCGAGTACTGACGCGCCCTAACTGCTTCGAGTACTGACGCGCCCTAACTGCTTCGAGTACTGACGCGCCCTAACTGCTTCGAGTACTGACGCGCCCTAACTGCTTCGAGTACTGACGCGCCCTAACTGCTTCGAGTACTGACGCGCCCTAACTGCTTCGAGTACTGACGCGCCCTAACTGCTTCGAGTACTGACGCGCCCTAACTACTTCGAGTACTGACGCGCCCTAACTGCTTCGAGTACTGACGCGCCCTAACTGCTTCGAGTACTGACGCGCCCTAACTGCTTCGAGTACTGACGCGCCCTAACTGCTTCGAGTACTGACGCGCCCTAACTGCTTCGAGTACTGACGCGCCCTAACTGCTTCGAGTACTGACGCGCCCTAACTGCTTCGAGTACTGACGCGCCCTAACTGCTTCGAGTACTGACGCGCCCTAACTACTTCGAGTACTGACGCGCCCTAACTGCTTCGAGTACTGACGCGCCCTAACTGCTTCGAGTACTGACGCGCCCTAACTGCTTCGAGTACTGACGCGCCCTAACTGCTTCGAGTACTGACGCGCCCTAACTGCTTCGAGTACTGACGCGCCCTAACTGCTTCGAGTACTGACGCGCCCTAACTGCTTCGAGTACTGACGCGCCCTAACTGCTTCGAGTACTGACGCGCCCTAACTACTTCGAGTACTGACGCGCCCTAACTGCTTCGAGTACTGACGCGCCCTAACTGCTTCGAGTACTGACGCGCCCTAACTGCTTCGAGTACTGACGCGCCCTAACTGCTTCGAGTACTGACGCGCCCTAACTGCTTCGAGTACTGACGCGCCCTAACTGCTTCGAGTACTGACGCGCCCTAACTGCTTCGAGTACTGACGCGCCCTAACTGCTTCGAGTACTGACGCGCCCTAACTACTTCGAGTACTGACGCGCCCTAACTGCTTCGAGTACTGACGCGCCCTAACTGCTTCGAGTACTGACGCGCCCTAACTGCTTCGAGTACTGACGCGCCCTAACTGCTTCGAGTACTGACGCGCCCTAACTGCTTCGAGTACTGACGCGCCCTAACTGCTTCGAGTACTGACGCGCCCTAACTGCTTCGAGTACTGACGCGCCCTAACTGCTTCGAGTACTGACGCGCCCTAACTACTTCGAGTACTGACGCGCCCTAACTGCTTCGAGTACTGACGCGCCCTAACTGCTTCGAGTACTGACGCGCCCTAACTGCTTCGAGTACTGACGCGCCCTAACTGCTTCGAGTACTGACGCGCCCTAACTGCTTCGAGTACTGACGCGCCCTAACTGCTTCGAGTACTGACGCGCCCTAACTGCTTCGAGTACTGACGCGCCCTAACTGCTTCGAGTACTGACGCGCCCTAACTACTTCGAGTACTGACGCGCCCTAACTGCTTCGAGTACTGACGCGCCCTAACTGCTTCGAGTACTGACGCGCCCTAACTGCTTCGAGTACTGACGCGCCCTAACTGCTTCGAGTACTGACGCGCCCTAACTGCTTCGAGTACTGACGCGCCCTAACTGCTTCGAGTACTGACGCGCCCTAACTGCTTCGAGTACTGACGCGCCCTAACTGCTTCGAGTACTGACGCGCCCTAACTACTTCGAGTACTGACGCGCCCTAACTGCTTCGAGTACTGACGCGCCCTAACTGCTTCGAGTACTGACGCGCCCTAACTGCTTCGAGTACTGACGCGCCCTAACTGCTTCGAGTACTGACGCGCCCTAACTGCTTCGAGTACTGACGCGCCCTAACTGCTTCGAGTACTGACGCGCCCTAACTGCTTCGAGTACTGACGCGCCCTAACTGCTTCGAGTACTGACGCGCCCTAACTACTTCGAGTACTGACGCGCCCTAACTGCTTCGAGTACTGACGCGCCCTAACTGCTTCGAGTACTGACGCGCCCTAACTGCTTCGAGTACTGACGCGCCCTAACTGCTTCGAGTACTGACGCGCCCTAACTGCTTCGAGTACTGACGCGCCCTAACTGCTTCGAGTACTGACGCGCCCTAACTGCTTCGAGTACTGACGCGCCCTAACTGCTTCGAGTACTGACGCGCCCTAACTACTTCGAGTACTGACGCGCCCTAACTGCTTCGAGTACTGACGCGCCCTAACTGCTTCGAGTACTGACGCGCCCTAACTGCTTCGAGTACTGACGCGCCCTAACTGCTTCGAGTACTGACGCGCCCTAACTGCTTCGAGTACTGACGCGCCCTAACTGCTTCGAGTACTGACGCGCCCTAACTGCTTCGAGTACTGACGCGCCCTAACTGCTTCGAGTACTGACGCGCCCTAACTACTTCGAGTACTGACGCGCCCTAACTGCTTCGAGTACTGACGCGCCCTAACTGCTTCGAGTACTGACGCGCCCTAACTGCTTCGAGTACTGACGCGCCCTAACTGCTTCGAGTACTGACGCGCCCTAACTGCTTCGAGTACTGACGCGCCCTAACTGCTTCGAGTACTGACGCGCCCTAACTGCTTCGAGTACTGACGCGCCCTAACTGCTTCGAGTACTGACGCGCCCTAACTACTTCGAGTACTGACGCGCCCTAACTGCTTCGAGTACTGACGCGCCCTAACTGCTTCGAGTACTGACGCGCCCTAACTGCTTCGAGTACTGACGCGCCCTAACTGCTTCGAGTACTGACGCGCCCTAACTGCTTCGAGTACTGACGCGCCCTAACTGCTTCGAGTACTGACGCGCCCTAACTGCTTCGAGTACTGACGCGCCCTAACTGCTTCGAGTACTGACGCGCCCTAACTACTTCGAGTACTGACGCGCCCTAACTGCTTCGAGTACTGACGCGCCCTAACTGCTTCGAGTACTGACGCGCCCTAACTGCTTCGAGTACTGACGCGCCCTAACTGCTTCGAGTACTGACGCGCCCTAACTGCTTCGAGTACTGACGCGCCCTAACTGCTTCGAGTACTGACGCGCCCTAACTGCTTCGAGTACTGACGCGCCCTAACTGCTTCGAGTACTGACGCGCCCTAACTACTTCGAGTACTGACGCGCCCTAACTGCTTCGAGTACTGACGCGCCCTAACTGCTTCGAGTACTGACGCGCCCTAACTGCTTCGAGTACTGACGCGCCCTAACTGCTTCGAGTACTGACGCGCCCTAACTGCTTCGAGTACTGACGCGCCCTAACTGCTTCGAGTACTGACGCGCCCTAACTGCTTCGAGTACTGACGCGCCCTAACTGCTTCGAGTACTGACGCGCCCTAACTACTTCGAGTACTGACGCGCCCTAACTGCTTCGAGTACTGACGCGCCCTAACTGCTTCGAGTACTGACGCGCCCTAACTGCTTCGAGTACTGACGCGCCCTAACTGCTTCGAGTACTGACGCGCCCTAACTGCTTCGAGTACTGACGCGCCCTAACTGCTTCGAGTACTGACGCGCCCTAACTGCTTCGAGTACTGACGCGCCCTAACTGCTTCGAGTACTGACGCGCCCTAACTACTTCGAGTACTGACGCGCCCTAACTGCTTCGAGTACTGACGCGCCCTAACTGCTTCGAGTACTGACGCGCCCTAACTGCTTCGAGTACTGACGCGCCCTAACTGCTTCGAGTACTGACGCGCCCTAACTGCTTCGAGTACTGACGCGCCCTAACTGCTTCGAGTACTGACGCGCCCTAACTGCTTCGAGTACTGACGCGCCCTAACTGCTTCGAGTACTGACGCGCCCTAACTACTTCGAGTACTGACGCGCCCTAACTGCTTCGAGTACTGACGCGCCCTAACTGCTTCGAGTACTGACGCGCCCTAACTGCTTCGAGTACTGACGCGCCCTAACTGCTTCGAGTACTGACGCGCCCTAACTGCTTCGAGTACTGACGCGCCCTAACTGCTTCGAGTACTGACGCGCCCTAACTGCTTCGAGTACTGACGCGCCCTAACTGCTTCGAGTACTGACGCGCCCTAACTACTTCGAGTACTGACGCGCCCTAACTGCTTCGAGTACTGACGCGCCCTAACTGCTTCGAGTACTGACGCGCCCTAACTGCTTCGAGTACTGACGCGCCCTAACTGCTTCGAGTACTGACGCGCCCTAACTGCTTCGAGTACTGACGCGCCCTAACTGCTTCGAGTACTGACGCGCCCTAACTGCTTCGAGTACTGACGCGCCCTAACTGCTTCGAGTACTGACGCGCCCTAACTACTTCGAGTACTGACGCGCCCTAACTGCTTCGAGTACTGACGCGCCCTAACTGCTTCGAGTACTGACGCGCCCTAACTGCTTCGAGTACTGACGCGCCCTAACTGCTTCGAGTACTGACGCGCCCTAACTGCTTCGAGTACTGACGCGCCCTAACTGCTTCGAGTACTGACGCGCCCTAACTGCTTCGAGTACTGACGCGCCCTAACTGCTTCGAGTACTGACGCGCCCTAACTACTTCGAGTACTGACGCGCCCTAACTGCTTCGAGTACTGACGCGCCCTAACTGCTTCGAGTACTGACGCGCCCTAACTGCTTCGAGTACTGACGCGCCCTAACTGCTTCGAGTACTGACGCGCCCTAACTGCTTCGAGTACTGACGCGCCCTAACTGCTTCGAGTACTGACGCGCCCTAACTGCTTCGAGTACTGACGCGCCCTAACTGCTTCGAGTACTGACGCGCCCTAACTACTTCGAGTACTGACGCGCCCTAACTGCTTCGAGTACTGACGCGCCCTAACTGCTTCGAGTACTGACGCGCCCTAACTGCTTCGAGTACTGACGCGCCCTAACTGCTTCGAGTACTGACGCGCCCTAACTGCTTCGAGTACTGACGCGCCCTAACTGCTTCGAGTACTGACGCGCCCTAACTGCTTCGAGTACTGACGCGCCCTAACTGCTTCGAGTACTGACGCGCCCTAACTACTTCGAGTACTGACGCGCCCTAACTGCTTCGAGTACTGACGCGCCCTAACTGCTTCGAGTACTGACGCGCCCTAACTGCTTCGAGTACTGACGCGCCCTAACTGCTTCGAGTACTGACGCGCCCTAACTGCTTCGAGTACTGACGCGCCCTAACTGCTTCGAGTACTGACGCGCCCTAACTGCTTCGAGTACTGACGCGCCCTAACTGCTTCGAGTACTGACGCGCCCTAACTACTTCGAGTACTGACGCGCCCTAACTGCTTCGAGTACTGACGCGCCCTAACTGCTTCGAGTACTGACGCGCCCTAACTGCTTCGAGTACTGACGCGCCCTAACTGCTTCGAGTACTGACGCGCCCTAACTGCTTCGAGTACTGACGCGCCCTAACTGCTTCGAGTACTGACGCGCCCTAACTGCTTCGAGTACTGACGCGCCCTAACTGCTTCGAGTACTGACGCGCCCTAACTACTTCGAGTACTGACGCGCCCTAACTGCTTCGAGTACTGACGCGCCCTAACTGCTTCGAGTACTGACGCGCCCTAACTGCTTCGAGTACTGACGCGCCCTAACTGCTTCGAGTACTGACGCGCCCTAACTGCTTCGAGTACTGACGCGCCCTAACTGCTTCGAGTACTGACGCGCCCTAACTGCTTCGAGTACTGACGCGCCCTAACTGCTTCGAGTACTGACGCGCCCTAACTACTTCGAGTACTGACGCGCCCTAACTGCTTCGAGTACTGACGCGCCCTAACTGCTTCGAGTACTGACGCGCCCTAACTGCTTCGAGTACTGACGCGCCCTAACTGCTTCGAGTACTGACGCGCCCTAACTGCTTCGAGTACTGACGCGCCCTAACTGCTTCGAGTACTGACGCGCCCTAACTGCTTCGAGTACTGACGCGCCCTAACTGCTTCGAGTACTGACGCGCCCTAACTACTTCGAGTACTGACGCGCCCTAACTGCTTCGAGTACTGACGCGCCCTAACTGCTTCGAGTACTGACGCGCCCTAACTGCTTCGAGTACTGACGCGCCCTAACTGCTTCGAGTACTGACGCGCCCTAACTGCTTCGAGTACTGACGCGCCCTAACTGCTTCGAGTACTGACGCGCCCTAACTGCTTCGAGTACTGACGCGCCCTAACTGCTTCGAGTACTGACGCGCCCTAACTACTTCGAGTACTGACGCGCCCTAACTGCTTCGAGTACTGACGCGCCCTAACTGCTTCGAGTACTGACGCGCCCTAACTGCTTCGAGTACTGACGCGCCCTAACTGCTTCGAGTACTGACGCGCCCTAACTGCTTCGAGTACTGACGCGCCCTAACTGCTTCGAGTACTGACGCGCCCTAACTGCTTCGAGTACTGACGCGCCCTAACTGCTTCGAGTACTGACGCGCCCTAACTACTTCGAGTACTGACGCGCCCTAACTGCTTCGAGTACTGACGCGCCCTAACTGCTTCGAGTACTGACGCGCCCTAACTGCTTCGAGTACTGACGCGCCCTAACTGCTTCGAGTACTGACGCGCCCTAACTGCTTCGAGTACTGACGCGCCCTAACTGCTTCGAGTACTGACGCGCCCTAACTGCTTCGAGTACTGACGCGCCCTAACTGCTTCGAGTACTGACGCGCCCTAACTACTTCGAGTACTGACGCGCCCTAACTGCTTCGAGTACTGACGCGCCCTAACTGCTTCGAGTACTGACGCGCCCTAACTGCTTCGAGTACTGACGCGCCCTAACTGCTTCGAGTACTGACGCGCCCTAACTGCTTCGAGTACTGACGCGCCCTAACTGCTTCGAGTACTGACGCGCCCTAACTGCTTCGAGTACTGACGCGCCCTAACTGCTTCGAGTACTGACGCGCCCTAACTACTTCGAGTACTGACGCGCCCTAACTGCTTCGAGTACTGACGCGCCCTAACTGCTTCGAGTACTGACGCGCCCTAACTGCTTCGAGTACTGACGCGCCCTAACTGCTTCGAGTACTGACGCGCCCTAACTGCTTCGAGTACTGACGCGCCCTAACTGCTTCGAGTACTGACGCGCCCTAACTGCTTCGAGTACTGACGCGCCCTAACTGCTTCGAGTACTGACGCGCCCTAACTACTTCGAGTACTGACGCGCCCTAACTGCTTCGAGTACTGACGCGCCCTAACTGCTTCGAGTACTGACGCGCCCTAACTGCTTCGAGTACTGACGCGCCCTAACTGCTTCGAGTACTGACGCGCCCTAACTGCTTCGAGTACTGACGCGCCCTAACTGCTTCGAGTACTGACGCGCCCTAACTGCTTCGAGTACTGACGCGCCCTAACTGCTTCGAGTACTGACGCGCCCTAACTACTTCGAGTACTGACGCGCCCTAACTGCTTCGAGTACTGACGCGCCCTAACTGCTTCGAGTACTGACGCGCCCTAACTGCTTCGAGTACTGACGCGCCCTAACTGCTTCGAGTACTGACGCGCCCTAACTGCTTCGAGTACTGACGCGCCCTAACTGCTTCGAGTACTGACGCGCCCTAACTGCTTCGAGTACTGACGCGCCCTAACTGCTTCGAGTACTGACGCGCCCTAACTACTTCGAGTACTGACGCGCCCTAACTGCTTCGAGTACTGACGCGCCCTAACTGCTTCGAGTACTGACGCGCCCTAACTGCTTCGAGTACTGACGCGCCCTAACTGCTTCGAGTACTGACGCGCCCTAACTGCTTCGAGTACTGACGCGCCCTAACTGCTTCGAGTACTGACGCGCCCTAACTGCTTCGAGTACTGACGCGCCCTAACTGCTTCGAGTACTGACGCGCCCTAACTACTTCGAGTACTGACGCGCCCTAACTGCTTCGAGTACTGACGCGCCCTAACTGCTTCGAGTACTGACGCGCCCTAACTGCTTCGAGTACTGACGCGCCCTAACTGCTTCGAGTACTGACGCGCCCTAACTGCTTCGAGTACTGACGCGCCCTAACTGCTTCGAGTACTGACGCGCCCTAACTGCTTCGAGTACTGACGCGCCCTAACTGCTTCGAGTACTGACGCGCCCTAACTACTTCGAGTACTGACGCGCCCTAACTGCTTCGAGTACTGACGCGCCCTAACTGCTTCGAGTACTGACGCGCCCTAACTGCTTCGAGTACTGACGCGCCCTAACTGCTTCGAGTACTGACGCGCCCTAACTGCTTCGAGTACTGACGCGCCCTAACTGCTTCGAGTACTGACGCGCCCTAACTGCTTCGAGTACTGACGCGCCCTAACTGCTTCGAGTACTGACGCGCCCTAACTACTTCGAGTACTGACGCGCCCTAACTGCTTCGAGTACTGACGCGCCCTAACTGCTTCGAGTACTGACGCGCCCTAACTGCTTCGAGTACTGACGCGCCCTAACTGCTTCGAGTACTGACGCGCCCTAACTGCTTCGAGTACTGACGCGCCCTAACTGCTTCGAGTACTGACGCGCCCTAACTGCTTCGAGTACTGACGCGCCCTAACTGCTTCGAGTACTGACGCGCCCTAACTACTTCGAGTACTGACGCGCCCTAACTGCTTCGAGTACTGACGCGCCCTAACTGCTTCGAGTACTGACGCGCCCTAACTGCTTCGAGTACTGACGCGCCCTAACTGCTTCGAGTACTGACGCGCCCTAACTGCTTCGAGTACTGACGCGCCCTAACTGCTTCGAGTACTGACGCGCCCTAACTGCTTCGAGTACTGACGCGCCCTAACTGCTTCGAGTACTGACGCGCCCTAACTACTTCGAGTACTGACGCGCCCTAACTGCTTCGAGTACTGACGCGCCCTAACTGCTTCGAGTACTGACGCGCCCTAACTGCTTCGAGTACTGACGCGCCCTAACTGCTTCGAGTACTGACGCGCCCTAACTGCTTCGAGTACTGACGCGCCCTAACTGCTTCGAGTACTGACGCGCCCTAACTGCTTCGAGTACTGACGCGCCCTAACTGCTTCGAGTACTGACGCGCCCTAACTACTTCGAGTACTGACGCGCCCTAACTGCTTCGAGTACTGACGCGCCCTAACTGCTTCGAGTACTGACGCGCCCTAACTGCTTCGAGTACTGACGCGCCCTAACTGCTTCGAGTACTGACGCGCCCTAACTGCTTCGAGTACTGACGCGCCCTAACTGCTTCGAGTACTGACGCGCCCTAACTGCTTCGAGTACTGACGCGCCCTAACTGCTTCGAGTACTGACGCGCCCTAACTACTTCGAGTACTGACGCGCCCTAACTGCTTCGAGTACTGACGCGCCCTAACTGCTTCGAGTACTGACGCGCCCTAACTGCTTCGAGTACTGACGCGCCCTAACTGCTTCGAGTACTGACGCGCCCTAACTGCTTCGAGTACTGACGCGCCCTAACTGCTTCGAGTACTGACGCGCCCTAACTGCTTCGAGTACTGACGCGCCCTAACTGCTTCGAGTACTGACGCGCCCTAACTACTTCGAGTACTGACGCGCCCTAACTGCTTCGAGTACTGACGCGCCCTAACTGCTTCGAGTACTGACGCGCCCTAACTGCTTCGAGTACTGACGCGCCCTAACTGCTTCGAGTACTGACGCGCCCTAACTGCTTCGAGTACTGACGCGCCCTAACTGCTTCGAGTACTGACGCGCCCTAACTGCTTCGAGTACTGACGCGCCCTAACTGCTTCGAGTACTGACGCGCCCTAACTACTTCGAGTACTGACGCGCCCTAACTGCTTCGAGTACTGACGCGCCCTAACTGCTTCGAGTACTGACGCGCCCTAACTGCTTCGAGTACTGACGCGCCCTAACTGCTTCGAGTACTGACGCGCCCTAACTGCTTCGAGTACTGACGCGCCCTAACTGCTTCGAGTACTGACGCGCCCTAACTGCTTCGAGTACTGACGCGCCCTAACTGCTTCGAGTACTGACGCGCCCTAACTACTTCGAGTACTGACGCGCCCTAACTTCTTCGAGTACTGACGCGCCCTAACTTCTTCGAGTACTGACGCGCCCTAACTTCTTCGAGTACTGACGCGCCCTAACTTCTTCGAGTACTGACGCGCCCTAACTTCTTCGAGTACTGACGCGCCCTAACTTCTTCGAGTACTGACGCGCCCTAACTTCTTCGAGTACTGACGCGCCCTAACTTCTTCGAGTACTGACGCGCCCTAACTACTTCGAGTACTGACACGCCCTAACTACTTCGAGTACTGACACGCCCTAACTACTTCGAGTACTGACACGCCCTAACTACTTCGAGTACTGACACGCCCTAACTACTTCGAGTACTGACACGCCCTAACTACTTCGAGTACTGACACGCCCTAACTACTTCGAGTACTGACACGCCCTAACTACTTCGAGTACTGACACGCCCTAACTACTTCGAGTACTGACGCGCCCTAACTACTTCGAGTACTGACGCGCCCTAAGTACTTCGAGTACTGACGCGCCCTAAGTACTTCGAGTACTGACGCGCCCTAAGTACTTCGAGTACTAAGGCGCGTCGTCATTAAAATTACAATAACGTTTGATGAATTGTAATGAAAAACAAACCGAATGTAATTAAACAAAGACTAGATGATACTCGACGATGTTCTTTATGATTTTCTTACATTTTTTAGCAGTGATGCGTGTTCATACAAACAGACAGACAGACATTTCTAAAAATGATTGAAAGGTATTTTACGACTTAATCCTAGACACCTGCAACACTGTTTTTTTTTTAATACAAAAATCTAAAAAGTACAGACACGCTACATTTACAGTCTTATTACATGTATAGAATAGAATAGATCAGTATCCTTCTTGACATAAGCCTTCTTCAACATTTTCCACTGGGTTCCGTCTTGCGTTACCTTTCTCCAGTGATGTCCAGCCATTAGTTTTAACTAAGACTAATTCATATGAAGATTCATAAAAAATTGGTTGCCTGTAAAGTCGGTTTACGGACAATAATTTTACAGGATGACGTCATAAGAAAACATTGATGAAAAATTGCATACTTTTATGAATTGAATTATTGAAGTGAAACTTGTAATGCGACTTCCAACAAGGTTGCGTTAAACGTTTAACGCTAAGGGGGAATAGAATGAGACGGAACGAGAATGAATGCGTAGCACTCGAACGCATGCGCGTAGTATAACTGTTACAGGCCTTTTTTTTATTAACTGGGGTTAAATCCCTTATGGGGAAGAGAGTAGGTTATGTCCGACTCGCACGTACTAAAACCCCACGGAGTACCGTCCGACCGTATTGTTGGGGCGACAAGGGATCGAACTATGCTAGTCCCCTTGGATAGCCGATCCAACGGTCCGCTGGGCGGAAGGCGTCCACCGGGTTCCTTGTTAATCGGAAGACAGCTGGGTACACACTCCCCTCGTCCGCCGGACCTGTGCAATGAGGAAATGGGCACCCCGGCCCATACCTCAGGTCCGGTTAGGGTGGCGCCTAAATCGCCGCCTCCTCTCTCCGATCCTCCTTTACAGGTCAGCGCGAGCGTTAGCAACGAGCAGCGTCCAATATTCCTTGATGCAGTTTTTGCAAGAAATATAGACAAAATAGAACTCAAACATTTCGTATCTTACTTGAGTTATCATAATCCTATTGTAAATGTTATAGATTTGGATATTTCTCAACTTGAAAAATATAATTAAAAGACACGATCATTTGTGAATTGTAAGCAATGTTAATAAAGTTTGTCTTAAAGAAACAATATGATTTCACTAAAAATCAATTTCTACCCCCCTTCCTATATTCATTTCCACATTACGATGTTTCACTTCTTCCGCACGGAGGGATTACACACATTATTTTTTCCCCTATATATAAATACATGCTATACAAGCCGAACGCTTAGGCCGATCACGACTCTTTATCGCTTGTTCCGCTTTCTCACTTCCACCGAGAGCTCAGGCGGAACGTGACAATGAGTCATGCGCGTGGAGCAGATTTATAAGACGTTATCACATCACAAACTTACCGTCCCTTCGTTTTCGTTCTGCGCCTCGGATATATCGGGGAGAACATTTCTGGTGCACTGGAGCAGGTAGTTTCGCAGGAAGAGACCTCGTAAGGGATGCTGTACTCCCCGACACATCTCCACTAGATCCTAAGAAACAGTCTTTTATATTTTTATATATGTAAAAGTATAATCTTGTGTTTTTCACACCTGGCAATGTCAAAAATACAAATTACATAGTATACTCACGATATACTCAAAAACTACTGAAGGGATTTTCATGCGGTTTCCACAGGTAGATAAAGTGATTCATGAGGAAAGTTTCTGTATATAATTTGTCAAGGTTTTTTTTATTATCAGGGCGGGACTACGGCCGGCGTGCCAGCTAGTCTTCATATATGTGAGAAATAGTAATGGTGGTCAAGTGAGTTTGACTGATGGAATATCAGTCCCACATCCGAAGGTTGGATCCCCGTCATGTACCAACGAATTTTTCGGTGTTGGCGTACATTTTCTCATTTAAATTGGTAACAGTATCGGCTGACGGTGAAGGAAAACCTTGTGAAGAACTAACTGTATGTGGGAATAATATAGAACTGTGGATTTCTCAGACTTTGAAATCGCCATTATGTTGGTGGCTGCCGTGGTGATTGTATAGATACCTTCCTTCGAGAAGAGGTCTATGGCCCTGCCTCTTAGGGGCTGATGACGATGATGTTGTAGGAAATTGTACAGTATATTCTTAGACAATAAAAATAATTACAAACAGGTGGTAATAATAAAAAAAAGGCTGCCTGCCAAAAAAAAAAACCAGTAAGTTAAAACTTAGTTTTATGTCTCCTCTTTCTTTTGATTTACAAAACATGAAACTTAATTATTATTATATATAGCTTATGTCATTCACACAACACGAATCCAAAGACAAGCAAGAATAATGTTGCGTCCTGTATGATTAACTCCTTTGTGTGAATAAGCAATGATGATAACTCATCGAGCGTGGGAACAAAACATACACGTTTTATCACTCAGCCTACAGAAGGAAACTATGTTTTATGAAGCCGATGCTATTATGACTTAGTTGTATTATTATATATAGCTTATGTCATTCACACAACACGAATCCAAAGACAAGCAAGAATAATGTTGCGTCCTGTATGATTAACTCCTTTGTGTGAATAAGCAATGATGATAACTCATCGAGCGTGGGAACAAAACATACACATTTTATCATTCAGCCTACTGAAGCAAACAATTGGTTTGTAAAAATAGCATATTTCAAGTCACAATGTCAACCTTGAACAGATTTCCATAATCTCTTTTATTAAGCCGAAGCAATTGACTTAGTTGACAGCAACCTTTGATCGCTGTATATTAAGGGCATAATGTTTTTCCTTACGTGATGTTTTTTACCAGTCAAGTCCTAACCCAAACGAGTTAGTTGGCCATATCATTGAAATAGTTAAAAATAGCGAAGAAATAATATCTTACCTTTAATAAATCTCTTCTTAAATTAGAGTTTGTTTTAATGTATACAAGTCCAACGGACGTGGTTATTTTTACCAGTCAACTCCTAACGCAAACGGTTAAAAACAATGAAGAAATAATATCTTACCTTTAATAAATCTCTTCTTAAATTAGAGTTTGTTTTAATGTATACAAGTCCAACGGTGATCAAAAGATACAACCTGGGTACAATGTTACCAGCGTATTGAACAAGTTCGTACAAATCGGCGACTTTGCGTCCCTTCTGGAACTCTTCCAAAAGGTATAGTTCCAGATGGCGGAGCTCATCAGTTATTGCCATATCTGGGTTCATAGTTAAGTATATATTACCGTAATTTTAACTGATATCATACATACATACGTCATCGATACTAAAAAGGTCTTGGGGACTTTTAATCCAGAAAAAAGGTACTGTTCATGAGAGATAGGTTAAATGTACATTATTGCAAAGGAAATTGTGGGAAAAATATAGTTTTAAAATAAAATAAAAAAACTAAAACTAAAAAATACGTCACGGAAAAACGGCGGGCAAAAGACAGTCTTAAGTTTTCTGGAAACCCTTCCCCTATTAATATTGCCTACATGTGTAATAAATATGAAACCACTGACTGTCTATTATAAGGAAATAATAAAAAAAATGTAAGAGCATAATTCTTTGATACATTGTGAATGTCATGTTTGCTTAGATCGCCCTTGTCACATCCTGTCACAGTAAACAACACGTCCATAAATGTGAAGCTTAAATACTCTAGGTAATTTATAGGGTGACAAAGGAAGCAATAAAAGCAACTTAGGTGTTTAGATGAGAGGAACATGTTTCATCTCGCTGAGAGTCTTATAAATAGGCTCTCAACAAAAATCAGTCTCACTAGTGATACCAGGGGTTTTAATTTCCAATAGTCGAATTTTAGGAAAACAAAGGTTTAAGTAGATTGAGAAGGGAGATTTTGGCAACAGTGGAAATAAAACGGATCTTTATTATACATATTTCTAATTGTTCAATTGTTATAAAAAATCCTTAATTTAAATGTTTAACTGATCTCAACACTGTTATACTTTACTGATATATACAATGTTATAGATCATACAAAACTTGTTCTATTTATTCATCAACCCCTTTTACTATTCGTCATAGACCCCTACGGGTCCATATAAACTACATTAGGAACTATAAGTCTAAAATTTTAAAAATAGGATCTAATACATTGATATTTTGGTAATGAATCATTCATAGTGATCCCAGTTGAGATTAGACCAAAAACTATTAGGTATCTGGAATTCATTATTAAGATTATCACAACACTACCTCCAATATGTATCATTCAAAATAGTCATTTTATTGAGGCTAACTTTAATCCTGCTAATCCCACTACTTCAGGAAATGTAACACTCGCACTTATAAAAGGATACAAAGTTCATAGTAGCTCTTAGGTGACAGGAGCGAAGTTCTCAATTCCCCAAGCATGGTGGATGCATGTTTTAATGCATCCATCAGTTTTGATTTGTCAAGGCATCTTTTCATCTGAAATGCCTAAAATAAATTTTTTTTTAGCATTAGTTAAACCCTTTATACAAATACAAGCCTAATCTGAAATGATATGGTGAAAATACCATACTTAGATATAAATTATCAGTCAATTCTAGACACCATTGCAATCTCAATTGTTTTAACACCATTTACCCCTTACTCATAGTACTATATTGTTAGTTATAGACATCTTAAAGATTGATAGTGTTCATATTATTAACAAATTATTTTTTAATACCATCAGCATTCTCCTATTTTTTCATGTAAAATTTCTTTATGTTCAATTCTGAAAATCATATTTTACAATTTTAGCACCTCATCTGGTTGTAAAGAGCATGCTAAAATACTGTACATGCTAAATGATGTATAAGGGTATATACATCATTTTCGAACCCATATTTTCAGGACAAAAAAATGTTATTGGAAAGTAAAGTATTTTGGAATCTAAGAGTGTTTTAAAGGACTGCATTTGAAATTCGCATCTTGATATAAACATTAAAGGGGATGGGAGCAGCCGGAGAAAGGCGTGATTTCCCCGCCCCGCAGAAAGTTATAGTTATTTATAACCAACGTTTTGAGGTTATGTGTCATTTCCGAACAATCATTGGTAATTCTATATATTACCAACTTCATGATTTTTAAGTTGAAACAAAACATTTTTGTCTCTGTTTGGTTACGTTAGGTTATACTTGCAAAAAATATAATGCGAGTCATACTCGGTAGCGGTCGGAGAGTGCGGTGCATTTAATACACAAGTACTAATTGAAGATATAGTATTAGATATCTAAGTGTGTTAGAACTTATACAAAGTTTTGGTAAGGATGCTTCTGCTGATGACCTTCATAACAAAACTATAGCACATAACCCTTAGGACTATGATAATGTCTGAGAGTCATATAAACTTGTAACTGTAACAGTCACTCCAAAAAAAAATCAACTAACCTGGACTTTAACAATATTGAGTGCTTCTTCCAGGAGCTTTTCCTGCTCCTCCACAGGAGACGCCTGATTCGTCATTTGAGCCTGAAAAAGTATATCTTTGACAATAATGTAAGTATGTCACATATTTATTTATTTATTTTAGAATCGTCAACATGACAATACATTAGTAAGTATATGAAAAGTAGGACTATTGTGATTCAGTATAAGTGTAGTCATATTTAGAGCCAACCACAGCATTCTCCAACAATAAATCAAATATTAATAAAACTAAATATTAAACTATTTTCCATATTTAACATGATAATACAAAAATAAGGAAATTGAAACAGAAAGAGATAAAAGAAAGAAATACTGAAACAATTATAACTGTTGTTTAGGCTAAAATGGTTAAGAAGCATTGCAATGCACAACGGTATTATCCGTCCTTCTTTAAATCCATCATGTGTCATATTTCCTCCCCCAACCCCCTCACCGGTGCTTAAGTCAGTCCGTATACGAAATTACTACTGCGCACATCTTTGTGAGTGACTTTTAAATAACAAATTGCATTATAAACGTTCCATAATATAGTTAGAAAATAAAAGTGAAAGGTGCAAACAGAAGTGTCTGTGAATGAAGAGAGGCCTCCTACAACCCTGATAACAGCCAAAAGGTGAGTCCTATTTTTTCCCACATCCTTCCGACCGTTGTGCATTCGTAGCGATCACCAAAAAAAGCATCGCGCCGAATTAATCAAACCTTTTTTATCGCAACTGCAACCAGCGCAGACAACTGTATTTTGTGAATAGACTGATATGTCTCTATCGCTGTTTTGAAATGATTTCGTTTAGGTGAGAAAATGTCGCATGTTTTATGGAATGAGTTATATGACTTAGACATTCTGCTGACCAGAGAGTAAAAGCTTAAATTAGTACATTAATGAAAAATATAATGGGACGTATTTATTAGAACTCAGAAGCTTAGGAATATTAAATTTGAAGTGATTAGTAATTTGTGGACAGTCAATTATGTCATGAAATATATTAAATAAAAACATAAGTTCTAATATTATATTAAATAATACTTGCATATTTTTACTAATTCAATAGTTTTTAAATTTACGGAACTCTAAAAACACTCACCAATCAACGTTATCCGATAAAAAAAATATCAAAACTTACATTTGACCATATATATAGGAAAGGATGACTTATTCCCGCCATAAGTGATGCTTTATGAGACTAATGTTATGAGAACTTTCGCCACGTACCTGTGATATTGTTACGTTGTAATCAAATCGCCAGATAAGGATTTTTTAGTTTGTAAATTTTCTTTTTGTGGGTGTTTGCATAAAGTTTGACAGACCAATTAATTGACATATGACAGTTGACATTTAATAGTATTCGTGCTATAAAACATGCGAAGAAATTAATTCATACTGCCAATTCTGGAATATAGTAGTAAAGTAAGGAGGGTTAAATTGCGTATCCCTCAGAAAATTTGGATGGTGACGCTAAATCACAGAGTGAAATTTAAAGAAACGTGCCTATAATTTTATATACATATCAATGGTTGCAGAAAAGACACTGCATTTGTTTTTTTATGGTAAACTTCACATTGGCAACTTGAACTACATACAATGGTAATTTCAGGTAATATACTACAGTAATCTCATATTACTACAGTAGTAGTTACAGAATATAAATTGCATTATTTATAGTTTTACTTTTAAACATGAACGCTGGTCTTTTGTTAATTATCCCAGTGATTACTATAAATATTAGTTGTTAGACATAATTATAATCTTTCTTAATATATGTATAGTATAAAGATAAGCCACCTGTATCTCATTATAATATTATTATTTAGGTATTGTATTTATCAAGGACAAATAAAAATAAATACAGCACTCGTTAATTTTTTTGGTCGCTTTGAATATAACCGTAATATTGGGATTACGCTTAATATATCCAAGAGTTTAATACAAAACAAGTTAAAATATTATTATAGAAAACTAAAATCGTCATTTAGTTATGCTTAAGTTTAGAAACCTCAATTTGTGTTATTGTATTTATATTCAAAGCCGTAAAAAAATTTAGCATGGAAGATTATTATATTTGGAGGACATAAATAATCACTACAAGAGGTGTTAAAAGACAGAAATTCCAATTATATCTTGGTTTTGTTCAGCAAGAATTTAGAATAGTGATATTTAATCTTCGATCAACAATGACTAGATAAAGGGTCGGAACCAAAAATGCGTCTCGGTAAATAAGAGCTCACTTGAAATGTGTGCCCTTATTTTGTTGGAAACACAGTCAATGTAAGCCCTTTCACATGCCGCAAAAGATGCAAAAATAATACCCGAAAAAGCAATTTAACGGCTGGAGTATCTTACTTTCGCTAAATACATGTTGAATAAGTTATATTTTAAGCTTTAAACTAGCAAATAATATCAAATTTTGAACAAAATTACCGATTTTAAATCTGTGATACAAATGTTTGGCCTCGTCACGCATAAACACGCACAATAACGGGAAAACGTACTTTATTCATTATGGATTAAGGTTGAATTCACACTTGTTTATGTTGTCTTTTCATTTGTGAGGGGAGTAATTTATTGCTTTGCTCGTTTTAGCGTAAGTATTAGATAATATTTTGAACATTTGTGACTTTATTACTAGGTGTTATGGTTGTAATTAGGTTGAAGTTAAAACTGTTTTAAAACTTTTTTTCTACCTTTCTTAGCAAACAAATAGCTACACGTAAGTATATATTTACACGGATAGCTTTTAGCTTCGATTTTGTATGTGACCCTTTATCTAGTTATTATTGATCGAAGCATTTAATAGAAGTATGACAATGAAAGACAATTAGTTGTCACTTGTCAATGACAATTGACCATAATACATAACAAGAGGTTAAACGTCAATACAATTTCTAATCTGTGTTCTGTATTAAAATTTGTCAATGATAAATAATTAAAAAATGGATAATAAACCATCTCTGAGTCAATATTTCGGTGGCACGGAAGTGCCGCCCGCCTCCCAGTTTTTTGACGAGATAGGCACGTCTCCCTCCGATATGATTCAAAGCATTTATTTGGGTGATAACGAAGGTAACTTTAAACCTTAATTATTACTTATTTTCCAATTAAACTTACATATCTTTTGCAATATAAAACAAATTAAAGAGTCGTACTTCTCATTGCAGCAGATCAGACGACTACCTCTTCTCATTTTCCTACAAATATGACAGCCTCGTTTAAACAACAAGTTTCTGAAGAGATGAATTTTTCTGATGTTCTACCCACTGTGAGTGGTTCTACACAATTACCAGCTACAAGTTTACCAGATCCGTCTACATTTTTCGATACAATCGGGCCGGAACCTAAGATAGGCCCTATCAAAAGTGGTATAACCAGCCCTGGTTTGATAACCGAAGCAATGGAAGGACTTAGTATCAAGGTAAATGAATAAATATCATTTAAATACTAAAACAGTAGTCTGGTTCAGTGTAAATGTTCTAACTGAGACCAGTCAGTAATTACTTCAATAATAAAAATATTGGACACCTTAAAAATATATAGAATTAGAAGACATCAGCTTACAATATACATGTATAGTTAGTTAGGCAGCCTTATCGGTTAGAGTGATCTCTTACAGGCAATCCTTAGGACATATTTCAATTTCAAAGTACCAGGTGGCAATATAAATACTAGGGTGTGCCAAAAAAAGTCTTTTTTTATTCTTGCTCTCACCGCAAAATATCATAGAATATATCCAAACAAAAATTATGCCCAAAGGACAGCTATTAATTTCAATTTCCAGAGGCCCCCAAGGAACTTTAAATTATAATTTTTTTTAAATATTCTTGTCACTTGCAAAATGTGAAGAAATTTTATTTTGTAAAAATGAATAGATTGGTCTCATTACCTGATAAATTATCAATAAAAAATTCATTGAGGCCAATTTCTATTTTTAATATTTAAATTTCTAGGGATAATTCTGTATTTTTTATCTTTTGCTTAAAAGGGATAAGCCACTAAATATTAATTATAACTATTGGTAGGCTGTGGATAGTAGCAATTTCGTAAATAGCAATACTAATACTTAAAAAAATATTGTTTTTTATACTATTTTCTTGTTGTTTCTAATTAGTTGACCATTATTGTTCATACCTTAAAACTGATTTAAATGTTTGTCCGTAATGTTATATTGAAACTGCAGTTATATGGTGGAATTTATATTATTTTTCTAATAAATGATAAATTACATACTATAAAACAAAGTCCCCAACCGTATCTGTCTGTCTGTCTGTTTGTTTGCGCTAAACTCAAAAAGTACTGAACGGATTTTCATGCAGTTTTCACCAGTGGATAAAGTGATTCATGGGGAAGGTTTTGGTATATAATTTGTCAAGGATTTTTTGATAGTCAGGGCGGGACAGCGTCTGCCGGGCCCGCTAGTAAATGATAAATTGTTGAATATATTGTGATCATATTTAATGTTTAATTTCAAATTAAAAACTATTTCGGTGAAGTATCTTACATAAGGTCAAGGACTATTAGTAGTGCTTCTAATTATACAACCACCACTGTATATGGGAAAATTTAAAGTTCATTGGTGGACCTCTTAAAGTAGAAATTAAGAGCTGTACTTTGGGCATAATTTTTGTTTGAATATATACTATGGTACAATGGGGTGAGAGGGAGAAAAAAAAATTCGCCTTTTTTGGGCATATACCCTAATGAATACACATACTCAATTACAAAAATTACAGATTAAAATAAAGAAGTAATAACAGCTGCTATTAAGACAGGAAGAGGTAATACTGGTGAAAATATGTGGTTACTTTTCAGTACTGATTTGTCATATTTCCTGTGCCAGTACGTGTTATCCATCCATAGCCTTTGAGGTGCTTTCAAGCTTTCAGCAAAACATCATAGTGAAATTCACAGCCACTTGAGCATGTTTTTTTTTATAGTAGCCCGGCATATTGACCGCACCATGCCTGATGATAAGCACAGTACAGTACAAAACAATGATGACTACTGAGTGACACACTATACATTGCTGGTCGCCGCTGTCATGCCGCCCTGCAAACAGCTGGATATGCACAGGCTGATCCCGAAACGTGACCCGCAGAAGCGAATCACTATGACGGGCTTTTTCGCCATATACATGGTGGTTGCGACCCAGTCGGGCTGTAAAACCCTACCACCCCGCTTTCGCCATTGCCTCGTTCGGAGAGGGAGCAGACCAGCCAGCTTCCCTCCCGCGGTCGTCGATTACGGTGGCGCAGGATCAGCAATGACCTGAGGCCGCCGTAACGAGGGCCTGCGGGCGGCGGACGGGGGCACGTCCGTCGCCCTGGCACAATATATGCACAGGTCCGTGTGGTTGAGGCGCATTGTGCCGATGCGCCTCCCACGATCGTCGGGGAGGGCAACTCTCGCCCCCCGTGAGCGGTCTACGATTTTGACCACTCAACCGCGATGAGGCCCCTGGTGAGGGGCCGACACCTGCCGGGGAGTAGATGCAATGCCAGTTCGGCAGCTCCTGCTCCTCGGCCTATGGTGATTGAAGGCACCATCTTAAGATTTTATTAGACACCCCTTACACCGCCATATCGTCGTGGACCTTTGATATCATATGAGAATGTGGTGTAATGCTAATATGGAGTACTAGCAGCGTTCCAACTCCGTCCATGTGGAACCGAATGTATAAAAAGTAATAAGATCATCTGAATGTGTTAAGTCCATTTACATATTTAATTTTCTCTCATCACTGTCGCGTCGTCATGAATATTATAATAATTTTTGATAGAGTGAACTGAGTTTAATGAATCTAAGAGTAAATGTTACTCAGGGATATGCTTTGTGTTTTTCTTTGTGAAGTTATATTGTGAACATAGTTATTTAGTAGTTATGAGTGTTCAAACAAATAGACAGACATACATTTATAAAAATGATTGAAATGTATCTATTTGTTACAAGACACTTGCAACGTTTTTTTTTTCAGAAAATCTAAAAAGTACAGACACTTCGGTGTTATTACAAAAAAGTTAAATACGTATTGAACCCTGGCTTTAAAAAGGTGTCATATTAAATGCATTGCGGTCACTGAATGTTCGCCATCTCGCGTTTTTGTCTCGCTTTGGTTACGTTAGGTTAGATTTGTGAAAAAGGACAACGCGAACTTGCCTCGGTCGAGCGCGGTGCATTTATTAGGAAACTTTTATAAACCAAGTATTTAATACGTATTTAACCTTTTTGTAATAACACAGCTTAGGTTTACGTTCTCATTAAATGTATAGAAGGATTAAAAAAATTTTTTTTTGTCATAAACTGTGAAGCAATAAATGACTGTAGAATTTATGTAATGAATGATTCTAGAACCAGCCTGTTGATAAAGAGGCGGATAGAAGGAGAGATGCCTGGATACCAAATGAGGAAACAACGAAGATATTGTTAAAGGTAAATATAACTTAGATGTAAATTTGAACATCATTTTGGTGATTCTTTTATTTATAGTTAAAGTTTCAAGTTGCCTGTATTGTTTTTAGGCACAGTCATCACCGAGAGGATCGTTTTTCCCCGATAGAGAAATGTTGACAACACCTGGATTGATCCTCGAAGAGGAATTGGTATGTTTTATTTAGATCTGTGACCGCGATTCCGTCCACGTAGAACCGATTGAAAAAACAAAAACAGTAACTAATAAATTCATCTGGATGTATTAAGTCTATTTACTTGTCTACTTTTCCCTTGTATTTGTCATGTTCTCATTAAAATTACAGTAGCGCTTGATAAAATGAACCAAATACTAAAGGTTACTTGAAGATATGTTTTATAATTATCTTGAAAATATTTTATGATGAATGTACTTTAGCAGTGATGTATGGTCAAACAAACAGTCAGATATATCCAAAAATGACTTTTTTTTTTATTTCAGCTGGCAAACGGACAGATGGATCACCTGATGTTAAGTGATCACCACTGTCCATAGACACTTGCAACACCTGGGGAGTCGCAAGTGCGTTGTCAGCCTGTGTTGGGGGATGGAGGAAGGGAAGGGAGTTGGGCCTCCGGCGCTCCAACTGAAAAACGAAACGCAACAATGCAAGCACTGTTACTTCACGTCGGTTTTCTGTGAGAGTGTGGTACTACCCCGAGCGAGCCGACCCATTCATGCTGAAACCAGTAATAGCTTCAGCGAGGCTCTACCACCTACTTTAATACACATGCTAATAATAATATAATAATACCTAATAAATTACATGTCTGGCATCATCATTACATATATTTCGGTAAAGGACCCTCTCATAGAATACCGACGTGAAGTAACAGTGCTTGCATTGTTGCGTTTCGTTCGGTCAGTGAGAGCGTCGGAGGCCCACATCCCTTTACCCCCCTCCTCGTCCTAAACACAGGCAATGCACTTGCGATTCTCCTGATGTTGTGTCCATGCACGGTGGTGATCACTTAACATCAGGTGACCCACCTGTTCGTTGGCGTCCTATGACATAAAAAAAAATTAAAAAAGTCTCCGTCTAAGTTTAGCGTCTAAACCGTCCTAGACTACACTGATATTTAATATCTGATGAGATGGTGGCTAGCGGTTAAAATCGGCCCTTACTAAATAGTTATATAAATAGGAAACTGAGTTTGTTTGTTTCTTCATTTTTATGTTTGTATCAGAGGTAAATAAATCTATATTAAAGTGACTGAAGCAAAGGCAAAAGCCAGGAAAGTATTTGAGAAAGAAATGTTTTTTTTTTTATAGTAGTATGGCAAAATGACTGCACCATGCCTGATGGTAAGCACAGTACAGTTCAAAAACAATGGCGACCACCGAGAGACACACTATCTATCGCTGGTTGCCGCTGTTATGCCGGCCTGCAAAAATCTGGATATGCACAGGCTGATCCCGAAACGCGACCTGCAGAAGCGAATCATTATGACGGGCTTATTCGCCGTATACATGGTGGTTGCGACCCAGTTAGGCTGTAAAACCCATCACCCCGCTTTCGCCATTACCTCGTTTGTTTAACAGCAGGGTGTATCAGGTGAGGTTGGCTTGGGTGTCTCAAGTCTTATGATGTTATTCGACACACCTTACACCCCCAAAATGTTGTAATGTTAGGCAGATGCGCTTCAAGAAGTCGCCGTGAAGTACCTCGGAGTCAGTTGTGCAGGTAGCCGAGGTGTGGTGCGAGCCGAACATGTGAGCAGGGATGAGGCAGGCCTCAGGGAGCTATTACGTACTGGATACCTTAGGGCCGCTGTCAATCTTACAGCGGTACTTATCACCGCAGCTGGACAAGGTAAGTACGCCCCAGATGACAGCATAATAACAATTTCTAAAGTGAGACTTCTTATGGGAAGTCTTTCGTATTCAAATTATTTAAGTTTTAATTATCCATGCAAGTGTTTCTTATTTTCTATTTTTCTTCTGTTAGTATGTTAATTAATGTTTGTTTATGTTTTTTTTGTCTTGTATGTTAATGTTAGTTATATTAGTGTTGATTTTCAATTTTATTGTATGGTCCCTGTGAGTGTAAAGCCTCCTCCGTCTGTTTCCATTTTGGTTGTTCCCTAGCAATACTCATCCAGTTATTGCGTCCTTTTTTAACTTTGTCATCCGCCCGACTCTTCTTTCACCTTCCTCCTGATCTTTTTGACGTGATGACGTCTTATAAATCGATGAACGCCGGCTGCACGCACTGCAATGCATGAGTCATTGTCACGTTCCGACTGAGCCGAGCTTGCAAGCGAGAGCGCGGAACAAGCGATAGAGAGGATCGGTTTGTTGAATGGTGAATTTTTTAAACTACCTTACAGACAACCAATTTTTTAAATAATTATCCATGCAAGTGTTTCTAATTTTCTATTTTTCTTCTGTTAGTATGTTAATTAATGTTTGTTTATGTTTTTTTGTCTTGTATGTTAATGTTAGTTATATTAGTGTTGATTTTCAATTTTATTGTATGGCCCCTGTGAGTGTAAAAGCCTCCTCCGTCTGTTTCCATTTTTGGTTGGTCTTAACAATACTCATCCAGTTATTGCTTCCTATTTTAACTTTGTCATCCGCCCGACTCTTCTTTTGCCTTCCTCTTGATCTTTTTGACGTGATGACGTCTTATAAATCGATGAACGCCGACTGCACGCACTGCAAAGCATGAGTCATTGTCACGTTCCGAAGCTTCATATAAGCACTGATAGAAAATAATAGATGGCGGTGTTAGCAAACACTTATGATAATTCGAATCTTTGTAGGATTCTGTAATTAAAATATGCGTTACTATTTATGTGTTAATTTCGACTGCCGAATGCTCCGACTGCTGGATGCTCCCACTATGACATATATAGGTGTTGGTCGAATGCATCGCCCTACAAAGCACACGACGCGTTCGCTCCAACTGTGGCTGACTCGGTTCTCGCTGATGCTGCGGATAAAACTCCACGAGCCTCTGACCCGGGAGGCGGAACCTTTCGGCGATTGCTCGAAGCCGGACATGTTCTACCAGGTATGGACCGGATGATTAAACCTTAAATCTAGGCAAAGACGACTCATTCTTCTTCGATACATCACAGTCCAGTAAAGACATGACAATCATAGATCATAGTAGCCGGCCCGGCGGACGTTGTCCCGCCCTGGTAATAAACAAAAAGTCAAGGCTGTCATAAGGACTGCCAACAGAAGTGAAAACTCAAAACAATGAAATAAATATGTTCTCTTTTGAATTTTCTTATTAATTATAGCGTGAATGACAATGTTTAAATTTCAGAACTTGTTTGTTGAAATTATTAACATTGGTATGGTTTTCATATGTATTGGCACTCGCAGCAATAATTATATAAGTTTTTATAAAGCCTGTTAATTAATCAAATGTATTATTAGCTGCAAGATATCAATGTAACATATACACAGGCATTGTTAGTTTGATGCAAGCCGCGCAAGCGCAATGCATACGGTCATGCTTACGTGGCATGTCATAATGCGATATTATAAATTGATTTCCTACTTGAAGAAGAAGAATCACACCGTAACGCCACCTACCGGGTCCAGTTGTGTATCTAAATCATTCACGAATGCGCTGAAACACACATAAAAAATGTCATAGCAGGCGAACGAACATGTGTGTCATCTGATGTTAAGTGATCACCATCGTCCACAGACACTAACAACACCAGGGGAGTCGAGAGTGCGATGCCAACCTATGTTTGGGGAAAGGGAGAGAGGGTGAGAGGCGAGGTGAGGTGACCTCCGGCGCGCTCTCTGACCGAACGAAACGCAACAATGCGTGCACTGTTATTTTACGTGGGTGTTTCTGTGAGTCGGGTGGTAGTACCCCGGGCAAGCCGACCCACTCATGCTGAAACCAGTAATAGCTTCAGCGTGGTTCTACCACCTACTATATAATAATAATACTCAATCTGAGTACACACATCCAACCTCACATGGTTACTGGATATTCTCCGGACTATTCTGGTACGTGTACCAGTACCATACTATTACGGCTGTTAAACTTTCAATATGGTCGTTGCGATAAGTAATAGGAGAATTCTGTTTCTAGTTCTATCCCGAGATATATGAAAACCGTTCGGGTTCCCTCGTTCCGTTCTCGCTGAGACTGATGTTGGCTGAACTGCCTGGACATCTCGGGAAACCGGACGAGGCAGTCGATAGGCTTTACGCCATGTTGGATGTTATACAGAAGGTAGGTTTTTGGGGTCAAATTTTTTGACTTCCATGTGAGACAACTTAGTGAAAGGTTCTTTATGTTAAGTTTTTCAATGGAACGTTTGTGATGTGAAAGGGACGGAAATAGGACCTTGGTCGAGAGAGAAAGAGAGAACTATGATATAAGCTCGAAGAATGCAAGAAGAACAAGTATGAAACAAGATAATAATCCGTATCAGGATTGCTTTCAAATACTATATGTCTCTGTTAGATGCATCTATGTTTAAAAAAATATAATTATAGTGAATATTTTGGGTTTTCAAGATGTAGCCATATGCCAATAATTTTAATAAATTGAACAATAAAATGAAAAGCAAATAAAAATCCAGTACCATGATGCATGTCCACGATGAACTCCGAAACTGGTCAACCGATCTTCATGAAGGTTGGCATTTATGTATAATTTGGTCCAACTTGAGAGCATAATTTATATTTCCATTAATAGCCTCAATATTTTTAAATACAAATTAAATTATTGTCAATGTTGATTATTGTTATTAATTGTAAGTTTCATCTGTATCGGGTAGATGGCGCATAAATTAGTTGTTGGCAGAATATTGTACGACCGACTGTTATAGATATCTCATAGATGGCGCCACATTTTAATTTTGAATTTATTTTTTAAGTTCAGTTTATTTTATGGTGCACATGTTCGCTTCGCATTTTTTGTATCAAGTTTTTAGGCAGACTCAGTAATACTAAATACTTTATCATAGTTTTAATTCAACGTCTTTTTTATTTTCTTTTTTTTATGTCATAACTGGCAAACGAACTTGTGGGTTACCTGATGTTAAGTGATCACCACCGTCCATAGACACTAACAACACCAGGGGAGTTGAAAGTGCATTGCCAGCCTGTGTTTGGGGGAAGGGTAGAGAGACTGAGGGGGAGAGGAGAGACGAGCAAAGCAATAAATTTCTCCCGTCACTTACAAATGAAAAGACAACATAAACAATATTTAGTGTGAATTCAACCTTAACACGTAATGAATAAAGTACTTTTTGCTGTTATTGTGCGTGTTTGAGCGTGGTTGGCGAGCCTTGGTCTAACATTTGTACCACAGTTTTAAAATTTGATATTATTTGTTAGTTTAAAGCTTAAAATATAACTTATTCAACACATATTTAGCGAAAGTAAGATACTCCGGCTGTTAAATTGCTTTTTCGGGTATTATTTTTGTATCTTTTGAATACACTGCGGCATTGTGAAACGTGCTTACATTGGCTGTGTTTCAAACAAACTAAACAAAATAAAAGCTCACATTTCAAGTGAGCTGTTATTTACTGAGACGTATTTTTCGCGCCGACCCGATATCTAGTTATTGTTAATCGAAGCTAAATACTTTATCATAGTTTTAATTCCACATCTAATAATTGAGCTACAGTAAAGCGTGGATGGGACAACTAGGATGATTTAAAATTTCTTCCTGTGGAATCATTGGACTGGTGGAGAATTCGTTCGGTTTTATGGTCTACTACCCAAACTGAAGCAATTTCTAAGTTATTAGGGTTTTTTTTTGTTAGGAATAACATTATAGGAAGTTTTGACTAGACTTATAACTGTCTAGATGGTGGAGAATCTCCGCGATGGTAAGACTGAGGACGGTTCAGGATCGTTGTCTTCGGAGCAGGACAAGGTCGAGTCGTTGAGACTGTGGAGTGGGAGGGAGACCAGGGTTCTGCACTCCATCACGAACTGCGCTATTGCTATGAAGGTAGGTAGAATTAGTTTCATGTACCTTAGTGTTTGCCAAAAAAGTTGATTTTCTTTCTCGCTCTCACCCTAATATATCATAGGATGTATCCAAAATATCCGAGCAAAAATTCTGTCCAAACGACCGCTCTTAATTGGAAGAAAAATAAATCGCGCTATTTCCACTACATAAATTTAAAAAAAAACGTTGTTTTTAAAATAAATTAGCCTGGAGATTCAAGAACTATAATCTTAGAGCTTCAAAATGCTTGCTTTATATCTTCGATACGACTGTTTTTGCATTATATATATATATAGCCAATATCGGCTAATACACAGCCAAGACAAAAAAAATTTTTTTTCCTTGATTATCTTTTGTGTGTGGTTGTTGTGTGGAGCGGTGTTAAGATAATAAAAGACTTAGAGGAAGTCGCGAGTTTCAGCTAGTATTCAATATACATTTGAGGTGGTAATGAGGTAAACCCGTCATTTGACTCGAGTGGCTTGCATGCCAGTATGACAATCAAATCAAATCAAAAATACTTTATTCAGTTTAGGCCCTAATAAGGCGCTTATGAACGTCAAAACTACCACCGGTTCGGAAAACAACCCAGTCACCGAGAAGAACCGGCAAGAAACTCGATTGGGTACATCTTTTTAACATATATATATATATATTTCAAATACATTATACGTTACAATACCGTTTTTAGTGGTTGCACAGAGAGGAGTCAATTCCAGACGTCACCATCGTTCACGTATTAATCCACTCTATAGTAGCCTTTCGACACTAAAACCCGCTTGACATGGTGCTTAAATTTACAGTCCGGCAAATCGGTAATATGTTTTGGGACTTTATTGTAAAACCTAACACTATTACCTAAGAAACTATTACTGGTTTTGCTAAGTCTGAAACATGGGACGACCAGTTTGTCACAGTTTCTAGTATTTAGATCATGCCGGTCTTTTACAAAATGCAGATTTTCAAAGTTTTTACGGACATACATTAAATTATCAAGAATGTATTGGGAGGGTAGAGTTAAGATACCGAATTCCTGGAACTTCGTTTTTAATGATTCGCGAGGTCCCATATTATATATTGCTCGAACTGCCCGTTTTTGTAATAAAAATATGGTGTCTACCTCAGCAGCCGTCCCCCACAGCAGAATACCATAAGACATTAGGCTATGGAAGTAAGCGAAGTAGACTAACCTAGCAGTGGCAATATCTGTAAGCTGGCGAATTTTACGTATTGCGTATGCAGCCGAACTTAATCTGTTAGCTAATTTTTTAATATGAGGGCCCCATTGTAATTTAGAATCTAGTGTGATTCCCAGGAATACAGCACTGTCAACTAACCCTACCAAATTCCCTTCGATCTTGATTCTACTATTAACCTGTCTAACATTTGGTAAGGTGAATCTCATACATTTCGTTTTATCTGTATTTAACAATAAGTTATTTAACGCAAACCAATGACAAATTTCATTTAATGTATTATTCAGATGCCCAACCTCTGAATCTATCCGTTTAACTTTAAATATAAGTGAAGTATCATCTGCAAAAAGCACCATGTCAGCACAGTTATTAACCATTAGCGGCAGATCATTTATATATATTAAAAACAAAAACGGCCCTAAAATAGAGCCCTGAGGGACACCAATTCGCGCAAAACATCCCGCAGATGTTACCCCATGTATGCTAACTTTCTGACAACGATCTTGTAAATAAGAGACTAGAAGGTCGAGAGAAGATTCACAAACACCATAATAAAACAATGATAATTGTTAATATATTCTAGATCTCTTGGTGGTCACCGTTGTTTTTGGATCCCGCTGAGTTTACCATCAGGCACAATGTAGTCACTTTGTTGTACCAGAATTTAATAATAAGATCTTATTTCGGACGATAGTATAAGACCAATCATGTCTAAAAGTACTGACCGTATCACAATAGGCCTATGACCTTCGATGCAGAATTTTTAGTAGATGATTCTTAGCTATATATCTTTGGATTCCATGAACCTTTAGTCATTTTTTAATGCCCAACAGAGTGAGTAAATCGGCTAGTATTGGGTAGATAAACAGTCGTGGAAAACTGGTGGTGGTGTGATATTGGAGTAAAATTCCAGGATTACAGGCATGCTAGTAAGATTTTGAGGAGACTGCAGCAGCAGGCTCCATCTGGGGTCCAACGTCGTGGAGCGTATAGCGCTATGTGCAGGGTCTGGCTTCTGGGAGGACATCTTCGAGCAGCCATCAGCGCCTTCGATCTCGCCAGGGAAGCGAGACATCACTTGTAAGTACATATTTTCATCTCTCTAGTTTCTATTTCATGTATGAATTTTAGAAGTAATGTGTAAAAAGTCTAAATTTATTTTAACGCCATCTATCGTTCAAATGTCATACTAAATTCTGAACTGTAAATGTCTCATATTTTTCATGTCATCGATTTTATTTTTAAACCCATCTAATTTCGTTTTAAAAATGACGTAAATATCAAATGCATTTTAACGCCGTTTATCGTCCACACCGAATCTAATTTCGTTTTAAAAATGACGTAAATATCAAATGCATTTTAACGCCGTTTATCGTCCACACCGAGTATTCCTTTGTTAACTGCTTTGTTTACTATCATCAAATTCGAAATCAAAAACCGAATTTGTTTTAACTCCAACTGAGTTCGTTTTGGAAATGATTTTAAACAGACAAATTTGTTTTAACGCATCTATTGTTCACGTAATGTATTATATTGTTAACTGTTTCCCCAGTCCTCAGTCCATCAATCCTGAGATTTTACGGTCCTTTTTTAGTTTTAATTCTATTACTTTACTAATTCAATCTTATTGATTTAGGTGTATTCATTAATAGTCAATGTTTTATTCATATACAGCGTTTATGACTTTCGTGACTAAAATTCAAGATACGTTAGTTAATTCGTTTTATCGGACGAGACCCAATAGTACTTGCTTCAAATATTCTTGGGAATAAAAATGAATTTTAAAAATTTAGATATGTGAATGTAATGGTGTTTAAATCAATTTTGGTTTTAAAATATCAAACATGTACAATAAACGTCGTAGTACGTAAAACGAGCAGATAGATGGCGTTTGAAAGAAGTCTAAGTATTCCAATTAACTCCACATTAAAACAATAAGTTAATTGTCAGTCTGTTTATAATTTTATTAATGCTTTATTGTTTATACAGATAAATAAAATTGGAGTGTCTTTTTGTAATAAAAAATTTTTTTTTTTTACTAAATATTCGTGAAAGTATATACGACAATGTAAAAATTAAAAAACAATTTTTTAAATCTGCCTGTCTGTCTGTTTGTTCTGACTAACTCCAAAAGGGCTTGACCTATTTTAATGGAAATGTCACTGGTTGATAGCTGATATTATAAAGGAGAAGAACATAGGCGACTTTCTTTTTAGGAAAACAATTTAGGGTTCCGCACAAAATTAATCCTTAGTAAAATCGAATGTGTGTTTGTTTGCTACACTTACACGCCTAACTACTCAACGGAGGGAAGGATTAAATCTACATTAATGGGAGAAAAGCCGCGAGCAGATGCTAGTGGATAACAATGTTTGGAATATCTATAGGTGTCCAACACCGGATGTCCGTGAGTACGTAGATCTGGGTCTCCTGGACATAGCCCAAGGGAAATACCAGGACGCCTACAACAATTTCGCGAGAGCGGCTGACCAGGAGCCGACTAATATTATGGTAAGATGACTCTTCAGTCTGTTCGAGCCTCGGTGTATGATGTTTTCTGAGATAAATTTATACAGGGCTATCGGCTGACTTGGTGAAGGGAAAATACAGAAATCTTGAATAATTTACATTTTTTTTTTGTTCTGAAGGAGAACAAAAAACAAATAATGTTTGAAATATTGAAGTAAAATATAATAATACTAGCTGTTACCCGCGGCTCCGCACGCGCTTTTTAAAAAATGTATTAAAGAAATGGAAAATTGTGAGTGGGTGTGTACATTACAGATAAGTTTTTTCAAAAACATTTGTAACTACGACACTCACGCCAACTGTAACATATAACGTGTACATTAGATATATGAATACAAATAGTATATCGAGTGGGATGTGATTTATCATCAGCAACATAACTGGAACTTCAACCTACTATATACTAAACTCAGTACTCACTAACACTATATAAGAAAGTAATGAAAATTATAAGCTATACATTGTCGAACAATATATCTTAAATCTTTTATTTTATAGATAGATATAATATGCCCGTATTGTCGATATACTTAAGTTATTCTTATACGTTGCTATAATAACTGAGTTATGTAGAAGCAAACGTGGTAAATAAGACAATATGGCCGCCAAATTGACCAAAAAAATGATATAATTCATATTACATACAAATATATGACTTTCAATTATGTATATTTATTCTTGGAGTCAGTAAGGCACACGTCTCACGTCATCAATTTCACATGGACTAATACATAGGTAGCAGTCAATCACTACATAGTGTACCAATTCAAATAAAAAGAGAATCATTAAAATCGGTTCATAATTAACTAAAATATCGATTAACATGCATGAAAAAAATACATACAACCTAACATAGTAACCTCCTCCTTTTTCGAAGTCGGTTAAAAAAATCCTCTGTCAGCTTATCTGTTCGCGATAAAGTCAAAAACTACCATTTTCATGCTGTTTTCACCAGTAGATAGAATGATAATTCATGGGGAAGGTTTAGGTATAATTTGTCAAAGTTTTCATTTTATTATCCGGGCGGGACAACGTCTTCCGAGCCCGCTAGTTATCTGCCCGTAAAAGCCCCGTGAAAGTCGGTCCAATCAATTAGGAGATAGTAGGATATTGCGGACAAAGTCTTGAGAAACAAAATAAAATAGTTACTTCTTATAAGGTGAGTTATCTTCCAGTGAAAGTCCCGTGAAAATCAGTTCAAGCATTACGGATATTCCACTGCGGCCGAAGGCGAATAAAAAACCTAAATTACTTTTTATAAGGTCTGTTATCTACCAGTAAATACCCCGTGAAAATCGGTCCAACCATTTTGGAAATAGCCATGCGGACGAAACCGCGGACAAATAAAATAGAATATGTCAACCGCTATAATTTCGGCTATCTGGCAGTAAAAAGTAAAATTCCCGTAAATATAGGTCCAGCCGTTTTGGAGATTACCCGCAACAAACAAACAAACAGAGAAATATACTAATATAAAAATATAGACAAAGTATAAAGAAATTTTTTTTTGTTCATTTGTAGCCTTAGCCATTCATCAAAAAGTTGTTATTTTAATTGTACATACATAAACTTTATTTTTATAATACGTAATAGAGAACAAATAAAAAATTAGAAATAAAAGTAGTATAAACTTTTTCCATAGGAAAACAAAATAAACTTCGAAAATGTTTGCGATAGAAACTTACCACGTTACCATGGCAACGTATATAATACTAACGCTAACGAAATCTTTATTTGAACAATTTTGTTTTATGATTATGAAGACTAAGAAAATAATAATGATGGATAAAATAATGTACGACATATTATATAGAAGATTTGGCGCTTATGCCTTTATTGTAACTTAGACATGGAATAAAATTGATTAAAGGATATATAAGAAATACCTATATTGACAACTTCAGAATTGGCAGTATGGATTAATTCCTTCGCCTATGAACTATTTGAATAGGAAAAAAAAAACTTTGAAAATGTTAGCTTTGATACTTACCACATAACTTCAGAATTGGCAGTATGGATTAATTCCTTCGCCTGTCCTATTGGACGAATATTATTACTACTACTTTCCATGTTACCATGGCAACGTATAAAATAATAACGTAATCGTTCAAAAGCAAAAAAAGTGCCCGATTTTGAAACATTCTTCATTAGTGCTCTGCTTCTATTGGTCTTAGCGTGATGATATATAGCCTATAGCCTTCCTCGATAAATGAGCTATCTAAAACCGAAAGACTTTCTCAAATCGGACTGGTAGTTCCTGAGATCGTAGCGTTCAACCAAACAAACAAACAAACAAACAAACTCTTCAGCTTTATATATTAGTATAGATATATTTTTTAATAAACCTTTCCATGAATGCAAGTGTCAAACTTTGTTTGCGAGTCTGTATGTATGTTTTTAAATATGTTTGTGTTGTATATTACTAGTTAATGTCCGCGACTTCATCTGTATGTTTTTATTATTTTAACAGTATATTTTATGTACAAAGGAGAAATATAAGGAAAAATTCAAAACAAAAATACACTTTCTTACAATTGTTTTTTGGTAAATGTTATCTGTTTACGATTTCGCTCCTGCGCATGCGCACCACACCGCTTGCGCCACATTGCTGGACCTGTAGTGCTCATAAAAATTGTAGTTTCTCAAAACTTTATTAGTTAAATATAAAATTAAACTATCATTTTTTTTTCAATAATAACAATATGTTTAAGAAAAAGAAGTTAAAAAAATAATGCAATTGATACGAGATTTCGCTATTTAGCATAATATCATTTGTTGTATTTAATATATTGTAATTGTAATGATTTGTCTTCGAATGGTAACATTTTAAATTTAAACCATGACTGCTTCGTACAGGTACCGAAATAAATACAAATTGAGACTGGAATCTAGAAAACCCAAGCCAAGTCAGGAGTCGAAATAATGTCGGTCGACTTTTATCACTTAAAGTCATTCCACTTTTAAATTATAAATTAACAAATAACCAGTCTGTGTGTTTTTAATTGCCAGGTAGAAAAATATCCTGTCAATGTGTTTTTAATTGACAGGTAATAGAACAAGCCGTTCATAATGTGTTCAGTTGATTGGTAGTAAGATAATCTTTCAATTAGTGTTTAGGGAATGAATAGTAAAATAATCCTGTCTGTGTGTTTTTAACTGACAGGTAATAAAACAACTTGTCAATGTGTTTTTAACTGACAGGTAATAAAACAACTCGTGAATGTGTTTTTAATTACAGGTAGTAAAATAATCAGTCCATGTGATTTTCATTGTAGTGTAATGGAACAATATATGAACCTAACCCAATATTAACTGTGTGTGTTGTCATTAGCTTACTTTTTGTTAACTTGAAATTAAATTCGGTTTTTTTAGCTATTGTTTAAAATTTTCTTTGTTTATACATTTATTACTTGTATTTAATGGTGGTAGAGCCACACTGGAACTATTACTGTATTCAGCATGAATGGGTCGGCTCGTCCGGGGTAGTACCACCCTCTCACAGAACACCGACGTGAAGTAACAGTGCTTGCATATTTGCGTTTCGTTCGGTCAGTGAAAGCGCCGGAGACCCACCTCCCCTTCCCTCTCCTCTCCCTCCCCTAACCCTTCTTCCCAAATGGTGACAACGCACTGGCGACTCCTCTGGTGTTGTTAGTGTCCATGGACGGTGGTGATCACTTAACATCCGGTGACCCACCTGTTCGTTTGTCACCAATGACATAAAAAAAAAATTATCACACACCAATTGACTGATTTGTGGACTTATCCATTGAGTGATCGTAAGACCACAGGCGCCAAATAAAAAAACACACGCTGTCAACATGTGTTTAATTGACTAGTACTGTAACCTGTCAATGTGTTTTTATGTGACAGGTAGGGTATTAATTGGTTGTCAATTTACAGGTAGCGAATAATTTGTCAGTTTGTCTGCTCTATATGGGTCGGTTGAAGGAGGCGATAGCGGTGCTCCAAAAGGCTATCAATTCAGACCCAGAGCGAGGCCTAAACGAAAGCCTCCTCGTGAACTTGTGCACGCTCTACGAGCTGGAATCCTCGAAGACCAACGAGAAGAAACTAAATCTACTACGGATGCTGTGCAAATATAAAAGTGACACTATACCGAACGTTCTGGAGTGTTTGAAGTTAAGTTAGAATTTCAATAATCAAACATATAAATACACTACCGGACCTGGCGGACGTTGTCCTGCCTTAATAATAAAAAAATCCTAAAAGTCAACCGCAACGCCACCGGGTCCAATTGTGAATCTAAACCATTCTCGGATCCACTGGAACACGCACACAAAGTTTTATTAAAATCGGTCCAGCCGTTTAGGAGGAGTTCAGTAACATACACACGCACAGAAGAAATTTGTATATAAAGATACTTATATAGAAATTCAGTTTTGGTAGAGCCACGCTGAAACTATTATTGGTTTCAGTATGAATGGGTCGGCTCGTCCGGGGTAGTACCACCCTCTCATAGAAAACCGACGTGAAGTAACAGTGCTTGCATTGTTGCGTTTCGTTCGGTCAGTGAGAGCGCCGGAGACCCACCTCCCCTCCCCTCTCCTCTCCCTTTCCCTCCCCTAACCCTAAAGATGGCAAGGCACTTGCGACTCCTCTGGTGTTGTTAGTGTCCATGGACGGTGGTGTTCACTTAACAGCAGGTGACCCACCTGTTCGTTTGCCACCTATGACATAAAAAAAAAAAAAAAAGTTTCATGATTTTTGTCCGCAATGATATTTTAATCGATCTTCATGAAAGTTGCCATTTACGTATAATGTATATTTCGATTGATTGTCTCAATATGTTTTAATCACAATTATTGTCAATATTGATTATTGTAAGTTTCATCAGTCGCGAAGAGATGGCGCTTTAAATTAGCTTGTTGACTGAATACTGTAGGACCGACTGTTATAGATGTCTCATAGATGGCACCACGTTTTAACTTTAAATTTCTTTTTCAACTCCAGTTCATGTTATTTTGAGATATGTATACTTGGTACATATATATGTTTCAACAACTCATATAAGTATGAATAGTTAGGTTAGCTCAGATAGGTCGCGAATTGCATGTATCAGGCAACAGCCCAAGCCGAGGTGTGCCGTGCACCCTGGAGCTAGTGGTCAAATAAAATCGGCTGAGTGCCTTAAGCGCTCGTCTTAGTAGTCCGGTGAAGCTGTTAAGACCTTGTTAGGTCAATAGCGTAGTCAGTTCGAGGAAAAAAAAGCCAGTTCATGTAATAGCTGAGCCACAGCAACGCGTGGCCGGGTCAGCTAGTAGCATATAAATAATATGCGGAAATGTTATGATCATGAAAAGATTTCTATCGTTGTTACTTATCCCATATAAAAAATCTTATATTTTTGAGAAAATTCTCACCACTATCCCGGGTTACAGAGGGCCCTAACGTGTGTAAGCAAAAATTGGTAAAATGTTATACGCAATGTCACTTAATCTCGTGCTTTCCGAAAAAAAAGTATATAAAAATAACTGTCATATGTGCCTATAGAGTTTTAACTTGAGAAATGACAAAAGTAAAAATCAATCTCTTTTTTCCGGGTTAAGTGTGTACCCAAAAGTTGGCAACATCGGTTATTGTGGGATTCCCCCGTTTGAGTCATTCGCTTAAACGGGGGAATCCCACAGTACAATGACATACCACGGGGAGCAATACTTACGCGTTTAATTTCAATCCGGTTTAAACGTTATTCAAAATACTCTTTATTCAATTCAGGCCCTGAGAAGGCACTTATGAACGTCAAAACTACCACAGGTTCGGACAAACACCCCAGTGATCGAGAAGAACCGGCTAGAAACTCGATCTGGACTATCTTTTCATAATACATAACATATTTTTTGATTATTAAAACATAACGACATATAAAGTTACATTCGTTTTTGGTGCACAGAGAGAGGCGTCACTTCCAGACGTAGCCAACGTTCACATATTGTTCCACCCTGTAATAACCTTTATGTATTAAGACCCGCTTGACATAGCACTTGAACTTACTATCTGGCAAATCGGTAATGTGTTTTGGGACTTTGTTATAAAATCTAACACTATTACCTAAACTTAACCTAACACTATTATATTGTAATATAAATTATACAATACAATCTTGTTCTTTTGATTATTTATTGGTTAATTAGTTTGATTTGTGAAAAGAATGAGTGAAAGGATAAGAGATTATCCCGGTGAAGCTATGAAAAGAAAAAGGAAAAAACAGAAAACGGAGAAGGTTATAAAATAAATATTTATTTAATTTAATGCAAGCATTTTTGTTTCTTTTGTGAGAAATCTTTACCCTTCGTTTGGGCCCCCAACTATTTTTTTGATACAGGGCCCCTCCATGGCACGCTACGACACTGTCACTATCGGTTAAGCCGTTTCGAAGCTCAGCCTGAACAAACGGCATTCACTTTTATATGCTTTTTTTATGTAGCACGGCAAATTAACTGCACTATGGCTGATGGTAAGCAAAGTACGTGTACTGTCTACTACTACTACAGTACTGTCATGCCGATCTGTGAAAAGCTGGATATTCACAGGCTGATCCCGAAACGCGACCCGCAGAAGCGAATCACTATGACGGGCTCTTTCGCCATATACATGGTGGTTGCGACCCAGTCGGGCTGTAAAACCCTACCACCCCGCTTTCGCCATTGCCTCGTTCGTTATTCAGCAGGGTGCACCGCGTGCAGGTGAGGTTGGCTTGGGTGTCTCAAATCTTATGATGTTATTCGACACCCCAAAACCACCACACCACCTTTTATTGTCTATATGTATGGATTTCTCTATACACGTTGTTTAATCGATTCAATGTTGTCTATCTCGTTCTTTCACGTGTCTATAGGCACAGAGTACGTTATATAAATAGAGGTCGCACTCGTTCTTTCCGATCAGCGCCTCTATAATATGACTTTCGAACTAATATGTGTTAGTTATAAATGTACATTTATAGCTATGTATGTATGCATACAGCGGTACTGCGTAAATCGTATACAAGTTTTTGATCATTTTTATTTGTAATGAATATATTCATCGTAAGGCAAATCTTAATCCAAATATGTAAATGCAGGAGTTAATGTTTATAAGTTGATCCGGAGATAGGCAAAATTGTTTGTGGGAGGTCAGAAAATTTAAGGGAGCACACTCTCGTAACAGATACGTAAACAAAGTGAATGACAACAAATATTTCAAATTTGTCAGTTTGAACTGTCAAAATTAATTGTCGTCCACCATATTTTGTTATCAAACTTGCCAAAAAAATATAACAGTGACATCTCGAGAGTGGATTGATAACTAAAAATAGACAGCCTTTTCCATACAAATCCGATTCTGAGAAGTGAAAATATAGGGCCTATAGGGCGTGTGTTGAAAAGTGACATGAACACTACTCTGCAGAATTGTAAATTTGCTATTCCAGTGCTTAGAAATTATTTCTAATGTTTATTCATTTTGTAAAAATAAATTATTAATGTTCTTGTGTTTATTGATTTTGTAGAAATAAATTATTATTGGTTATTGTTCTTGTGTTATTTTATTAAAATACTAGCTGACCCGTGCGACTTCGTCTGCACCAAATCGGTTATTACCGGTTTCGATTGTACTTTTAAACGCGAAAAATCTAAATACATCTCAAAACCCGATTGCAGCGATACCTACTGTTTCAAATTGTGAATCCCAACTATCCAGGGACTCACTCAAACATATACCCAGTTGGTATGTGAGAAATATTTTAAAATATGCTTTGAACCCGTTCGCAGCATCACCTACCAGGTCCAATTAAGATAACAAATAACCTACATATATTGCCGATAAATGTCTTCCCAGTACGTTGTCCCAGTAACTTCTGTCCCAATAAGCCTACAACCCGTTCGTAACATCATCTACCGGGTTCAATTAAAATAAAAACTAACCTACGTATATTGGCAGTAATGTAAAAAAAGCTTGAGAGGTCCATGGACCTCCAGTTGGAACGTAGTTCCTTTCCCTTTTTTGTAGGCGTTTACTATACGCTCAGTATAGTTTACATTATAAAATATCAAGTTGATAAAGTTAAATTGTAATTTAAACGTTAAAATATATTCATAAAATAAATAATGATAAATTAAACACTGAATGACATAATAACTATTTTCAACTTGTATTAAAACTTTTTCACACTACATTGTATTAAAGAAAAACATAAATATTAAAAAGATATGAGCAACATGTGTCATCTGTCACTTGCCTGTGACTATTTGTCTAAGAGCTAGGCAACGGTTTCGACAGCGAATTGGCTGCCGGTAAACCTTTACAGGCAAAAATATTGAACTTTATATAATTTTAGAATGTTTTGTTTTTCACTAACTTTTAAACGCTACTAAAACGTGAATTTATTATTGCCAGACATTTTTGATATTAACAATAATGTGCCCGATGCAATTTTTTGTAAATAAAGAAGTATGTTCAAACCATGTTAAGATATCTGTAATTTTATTGAAGTTATATTTCTTTTGGCGCGTTAGGGAAAAATGATGAGAGTAAATTTTTACGATGAACGCGCACACCGTAACAAAAAAATGATGAGAGTAAATTTTTACGATGAACGCGCACACCGTAACAAAAAAATGATGAGAGTAAATTTTTACGATGAACGCGCACACCGTAACAAAAAAATGATGAGAGTAAATTTTTACGATGAACGCGCACACCGTAACAAAAAAATGATGAGAGTAAATTTTTACGTTGCGCGCACACACCGTCACGAAAAACCGACACCCTGAAGTTAGCTATAGTCAACATTTTGTTTCTTTGTATTTGTTGTTTGTATTTCTTTATATTAAAACTTTCATTGTATTAAATACCTTTTTTTTATTGTTAGTGTCGTTTTTTCTACAAACGTAGAATAAGGCGCAAGATAAAATTTTTGAAAAGATTTTTACTTGTTACGCCAAAGAAGTATAACTTCTAATGCGTGTACATAAGTACACACACACACACACTTTTTTAAATATTATTTTATTTC
>MU160527.1:8492-25008 GCA_015888305.1 Antheraea pernyi | reverse complement strand
GTGGATAAATATGGAACTGGATTTCGCAGAGTTTGAAATCGCGAATACGTCATGGGCTGGTGTGGTGATTATGCCCATACTTTCCTTGGGGCAGATGGCCCTGCAGTGGTACTCTAACTGGCTTATGCGATGAATGTGTGGATTACAACTTAAACATGGCCATAAAAATCATAATGAAGCGGCCATAAAGGCTAGTCTCGATTACAAATGCGATCCTAAATATATAATACTCATAAATAACGGTTAAGTATAATAGTAAAGTAAAACAATAATAATACTTAAGTATACTATAGTCGACGCATTATGAGTATTATTATTGTTTTACTTTACTATTATACTTAACCGTTATTTATGAGTATTATATATTTAGGATCGCATTTGTAATCGAGACTAGCCTTTATGGCGCTTCGGGTCATAAATCATATTTATCTGTCTGTCTCGCTCGCATTTACAGGTCTCATGGAGAGGTGTAGTGATGAGCGTAAGTATTGTAGAAGTGCATATCGATAACGGGATAGATACGATCGATATGCTAAATTATATTGAGTATTAATAGGAATAATTTTTCGCTATATAAAAATAAAAGTTTTTAATTTGTAAGATAAAATGTTTGTTTCGATGTAATCATAGAGAAACTGTATATATAACTGTAAGTAATGTAATGAGTGTCATAACAAAAACTCTTATATTTATAGAAAAACAACAACCCTTACTCGTAACGACCAATCAGGAGTCAGAGTGCTAATGAAGGTCACGATGACGTATAGACTCCGCGTGCGCAGGTAGCTAAGTGTCGATAACGGGTTGCATTGCGTGCACATTCCTACTGTCAATGACATTTATTGCCAGACGACTCAGTTTAAAATACGTCGACTATAATATCTTAAGTCTTGATCACTGTATAAGCTGCACTACACTTAAAATGGTCTTTCAGTAATTAAATAATATCTGACATAAGGTGCCAATCAAGATTGCAGGAGAAAAGGTGTGATGAATGTATATACATCATGCATACTAATAGGGAGTTTTTTTTATATTTATATCATAGGAGCAAAACGAACCGGCGGGTCATGTGATGTTAAGTGATCACCATCGTCCATAAACGCTAGCAACACCAGGGGAGTCGCAAGTGTATTACCAGTCTGTTTGGGGGGAATGGGGACAAGGGTGACGGGAGGGGAGGTTGGCCTCCGGCGCTGTCACAGACCGAACGAAACGCAAGAATGCAAGCATTGTGACTTCACGTGGGTCGAGTGGTAGTACCGGGGGCGAGCCGACGGTCATTCATGCTGAAACGTGGCTCTACTGTTCGTAATATATAATTCTGTTTTTTTTTAATATATCACATGTACGGATCATCTTACATTCGCTTGAAATAACCATAAGTCGAGTGTGAAGAATATACAGGTCGGTCAACTGAAACTGACACGTTCACAACACTTATGCTAATGCATTTTTTTAAGTGAACATTCTGTGTTTAAAACACCGGTTCTCGTACGATTACCGAAGTTCAGCAACGTTTGGGCTCGGTCAGTGTTTTGGATGGGTAACCGCTTTGGAATACCGCGTGACGTTTGCGCTTTGTATTTTTGAAATAAAATGTTTCTCGGTAATATAAAAATGTCACTTTTATGACACATCCTATTTTTTTTTATACAGCATGGTGCAGAATTAAATAGTAGTCATATTTTTGTCTTAAAGCGTCATTGTAACAATCGTATGGAAAGACTGGTCGGTTGGTTTAAACAAACGTAGAGAACATGCTGTATTTTTAGCATTTCGCAAAACAAAACAATAGCAGTCTCTGTGTTCCGTCGTGCCGTGCATTCATTCATAGATACTAAAGTCCAGTGTATGTATGCGTTGATCACGTTAGCTTTAGTTAACCAGTCCGGAACTTATAGCCATATTTATATCTGAAAAGACAAGGCAACAGTATTGAGGCCAGTCAGTAGTTTGCCTTTGTATCTTGTAACTAGGTATAAGGACTTCACGTGTGCAGCGTGCTCTCCCATTTACACCTATTGGATGTTACATAATGCTTACTTGTTCGTATGCTGCGATAACACCGGCTGTCTATAATAATAACTAAATATCAGCAGCACTAACGATATCTCATAATGCATTACGTTATTGCTTGTTAAAATAATGACCACTACTACCTCGAGGCAAGTTGGAAATTCGCTATTAGATCTATTGCAATTTGTAACTATGAACACTTGTTTGACATGCCATTTTATTTGCATGTATTTTTCTATTATAGTTTTCATATTTTATATTATTATAATGGTTTATTGTATTTAATATTATATTGTATTTCTGAGAAAAACTTAAACCACGAATCCAGAAAAAAAAACTGAAAATGCAGTCCTCGGGAATAGTCCAAACTTGGCTAGTTTTCTGTTACATAAAAATGGCAATATAGCAAGCAAACCATAATCTTGAAGAACTTTAACCGGAACGGTGGTGCCGCTCAGAGACACTATAAATAGCCTACCAAAGCTAAAGCCTACAGAGAAATTGTAAGGCTAAAGGATCCCATCAGACTTCGTAACTATATAATAATAATCATAAATACAGTGGTACAACAAAATAATCTCAAGGAGGGTTGATGTCAGGCAGGCGGCCGATCGTAAAAATTAAGCCAAATCATATACCACAACATGACAAACATGTTGTACCGACCCTACTTACGTGGGATAAGGGTAAGAAGAAGAACACTCGTTTGTAACGTGATTTTGAGTGGGCAACGCGTTATCTCTTTTACACCTATTGAGCGTTACATAACGCTTGCTTGTTCGTACGTTTCAACAAAACCAGCTGTCAATTATAATAACGAAAAACGGTAATAAAACAGCAATATAATGACTACTGATAGTACACACTATTAGATGTTGAAACAATGATCTCTTCTGGATGCTTTGTGATAGTTTTTCACTTTTACTTTAACGGAAGTTCATGGACGAACAATTTCAATGGAGCCTCCAAAAAGGTTCTACAAATGACCTATACTGACCTATACACATTATTTTAAAAAATTGGTTGTCTGTAAAGTTTGTTTACAGACGATCATTTTACGTGATAACGTTGTTAGAAAACATTGATGAAAATTGCATACTTTTATGAATTGAATTATTCTATACTAGCCTCTGCCACTTCTTCCGCATGGATAAGTTACTTTTGGCTAACGTTAATAGGCAGCAGAAACTCTCAAGAGAAAAAAAAAACGATTTTGAAACATTCTTCATTGATGCTCCACTACTATTACTTACCGTGATGATATATAACCTATAACCTTACTCGACAAATGAGCTATATAACACTGAAAGAATTTTTCAGATTGGATCTGTACCTGAGATTACCCCCTACAAAGTCATAAACTCACAAACTTTACCTCTTTATAATATTAATATAGTATAGATAGATACGTTACAAGCCGAACGCTTAGGCCGATCCAGGGCTGTAGCTAGAGGTCGAATTTGAGGTACGACAGCAGTTACAACAGTCAGTTGAACAAACAATTTAATTATAATAATTTATCTTAGTTTTTGGTTTAAGGCATTGTGATCTCAAGGCATTGCCCCCCGCTACGGTCGTAGGCCGAACGCGCCACTCTATCGCTTGTTCCGCGCTCGGCTCAGGCGGAACGTGACAATGACTCATGCTTTGCAGTGCGTGCAGCCGGCCGGAATCGATTTATAAGACGTTATTACGTTAGAAATGCAAAAACAGGTTCGAATACACGATTCAAAATAAAAACGCTCCGCACTCCCAAAATAAGATACTTAGGCCTTTATTATTTAACAGGTCTGTAAGTTTCAAATGTTAGGAACGAGTTCACGAAAACATTTTTAATGATTAAAACAAAAAAAAGACATGCAAATTCATTTAAATTTATCATCATTACACAAGTAATGTAGGCTTTGATGAGGTCACACAATTCTGACGTAGGTGAATATATATTCTAGCAGTGTATATACACTGGTAACGAGATGGCGTAATCAGGGTAGGACATAGCTCCCATGCCATAATAAAGTTAAAAATATCTCTTAAAATAATCGACGATGAAGTTAACAGACTCTCAAAAATTAAAAACGTAAAATTACAGATTATAAATAAACTAAGTATAAACAATTCTTTCATAATTACAATTAAAAATAAAATACTAAAGACAATTTTTATTTGTAACATTAAATTTGTTGATACACTGTTTAATTTTCGATTATCTGTTAGCTTTTCTGTAATCGATAGACGATTTACAGTCTGTAGCTTATAAAGTCTTAAAATAAGGAATTACCTTTGGGTAATTTTGTAAACAAGACGTTATTTTCTATTCACTGTTTTTAATTTAGCTCCTACAATCCCTATTGTAACCCTAACTACGCCTATGAACAGTGACGTATTTAAACATCCGACGTCACAAACTCAAGTCTTCTGTGAAGGTCATAAGATTTTGGATTTACCATGTTCAAAGTTATTCGTTACATCAGACGTCCGTAAATTATTTAAAAAAAAAAGTTTTACTTAGTCACTAACAAAAAAAGAAATTACAAAAATAGAATTCAAATAATTGTATCGTTTTTTTTTGGGTACCCCCTCATGAGTCAATATTAACCAAATACAACCAACATAATGACATATATGTACGTTATTTATGATTATAACTACAGTGCTGTAAAGTAAAACAAAGTTACCGCCATCTAGCGAACATTCGTATAAATTGTAACCTTGAATCTGCAAGACCCATCAAAACCCTCATACAATACAGAAATTTGTATAAGTTACGAAATTTGACACTTAAATCTCTGTTAAATTCCCGAAATCTAATATTGCTTTAGTAAATTTTACACGCTTAATGGTCTCGCCAAACAAAACGCATCCTTAACACGCGTCAATGCGTGCGTACTGCGTAATTACGTCGCGTACTAGCGCCGCGGTCAAGGCGTATTTACGTCGCGTTGTTGTACCGCGGCGATGGTACGCGATGTAATTACGCCTTGACGTTAAAAACGCGATCTGTACGACTACGTCTTCATTCTGAACGAATTTTTATATCCCACGATCGCACCAATAGCCCCTAATACAAAATATCAGATAAATACACAACCTTGACACTTTACTGGTTCTAATACACGTAATTAAAAAAAATACCAATCATGTGTTTCACAACTGTTCATATTTACATTAACATTATTTTAATCCTATCCTAGAAATGAAAATTCTGCAATTATTTGCTTTATCCATTAATCCACATGCACTGGTTATCCAAATATTTTGACAAAACGCTTCCAAGTTTAACTGATCCCTGCCCGCTTTGTTAGACGATTTATAAATGACAAAGGGTCAATTGAACGAAGAAAATAAGTAGCCTAGAACCATCACCCGAAGAGTTCCAAAACGAATGGGCATAGTCATATGCATAGACATGCAGTAGTGTTTATTTGCATTTGTACAATTCTCGTACATTTATAAGACGTGAATTGTTTGTTCTGTTGTAGCCCATCGGCCATAAAGAATGTTCTAATGTAGTATCCCTATTACTTGATTACATAAAAAAACATTTTGGCTGCTTTTCGGACTATACAATTATGTTCACATTTGTAAATAGCCAAATTATGCACAATTATGCCATAAATAAATATATGGATTCTTTCATGGGAAAATGTAAATTTCTTCATGGGAAAATATAGGTTTTTAAAATATTCAATAAAAAGTGTTATTTTTGACGAACTTCGGGAAATTGAAGGTTCATTTCCTTAATGTGGTTGATGTTTTCAGAAACTAGACGAGCGACGAACGAGTATTCTACTCATGACAGGCTATAAATATATAAAAAATGAAATTAAGTTACGTTCCATTCTTATGTATAAATAAACTTGTTGACATTTCAACAAAGTTGGTTTGTTTAAAAAAATGTAATCAACTACTGTATAAAACTATTCAACAAAGTAAACTGACTGCATCATAAATGAGAATATTAATACAATATCCAGTCTAAATGACCATCACAAGGCTCCTTCAACTAATTCATTATAATAATTAGCACTCATGTTCATAACTTGGCGAAAAATTTAACAGCTTACTGTTAATTTTACATACCCAAATTTTCATTTCTAGGACTCCACAGTGTGCCATATTAATAATTCATAGATTTAGTGACGCCATAAATTTACAGGAATATAATTTCTAAGATGTTTTCGAAGAACATGATTTTTTTTTTAATCTATTAAATGGCAAGTGAGACTGGCTATGCAGAACTATAATAGAGTCACCACTAGGACTATTATTATAAAAACCCCCAAATAATTTTAAATTTTACCAAATGGCGCTCATTCAATTTATTACTAAGGACGTAACAGCGCCATTTTCTATACTAGAGTGCATTAAATATCCGCATATTAACTAGATATTATCATCTAAAAGCGTTCCCGTGGCAACTCTAGTGATTTAAAAAAATCGCTTTAAGGCCCAATGGTCTGCCCAATCATGAGGTAGCATTGTTATTCACATTTATTTTTTGTGCAAACATGGGACATGATATAAAACATCCAGCACCATTGTCAAAGGGAATTATGTAACATTCGAAAACTTGTTAATAAAAAAATATTAAAACACTATGACTTCGTAATTAAATATTGACTGCTGAAAACCGAATGAAGAAAAAATAACGTTAATTTTTTCGCGCCCTTTTACAATTTATTTCAAATTCGTTTTCTAAGTTAATTACTTCTGATTTGCAAAAGAATGTCATTATGTTATGGAAATATATAATATACAAAAAAAAAATACAAGATGATATATACTACAAGTAATTCTCATACCTTAATGATAACAATAAATTATTCATTTTAAAAACTGTTTCGAGATTTCTACCATCTGATCTCTGATGCTCTATGATTTAACTAAAAAGAATATTATAAAATTACACCACTAGAGGTTTAACTACTCATTTTTTCTAAACATTCCATACATATTCCAACATATTTGGCTAATTTAAGAATGATCTATATTCATCTTTGCATGACATGAAATGCTTTACAAAAGAGGATAGAACTGTTTTCTATACCTTTCTATATGCAAATGATATATATGTGTGAAAATCATCGGACTACTCTCATCTTAGGAAGAAAAGGCAAGTTGTTTAGGTTGCCATTTGTTCATTAACCCCTATACTGTCCAAAACCATAAGAGTTTAAGCTCCATACCAACAAATGTAGTCTTATATTATTTATGATGCCCTGGTCAAGTTACTGTTGGCAGCATCAATTAAAAAAAAATACTGTATTTATTACAATATTTGAATAATAACAAGTTACATAATGTAAAAAATTGGCTACATATTTAAAAATATCAGCCACCATTTTGAGATCTATGATTTTAACAAATCAACCAAGAGGTTAATTATTTTTATACATCTTCTGCTATTTATAAAAGGATCTCCACAATTTGTCAACAAAAATCAAATTTACGAACCAAATTAATTTTTGCGACAGTAACTCATAAATTTCTATCAATTAATAAATCACTAGATGGATTCAGCAATCAATATTCGAACGTCCAATTAACTAAACCATTCTAACATTGTCTATGAACACAATACAATACTAACATTTGATCATTTAAAAAAAAAGACACTACTAAGTTAAGATCAAAGTAAGTATGATCCAATTAACCCTATATTTACAACATATAACATATTGTGGGCTTTAAAATTTATCCAAGTTCTATTTTTGAAGGGCAGACACTGTGAGTCAGGAAATGTAATCTTTTTTTTAATGATAAATGAGTATTGGACAATGATAAGCATTATCATAAATTAGCACTAGAAAACTTACACTAGTGTATATTATTACTTAAATGATAATAAAAACAGAGCTGCCGAAGCCCAATATGTCTGTACAACACTCCTTTTGGTGTAGTTTTGATTTCTTTGTCTGTTCTTTTATATATATACATAAAATAATCAGTATAACATTTCAGTCTATTCACAAACAATAATATATTACTGATGTAGGTCAAATTGTTAAAAATATTTACCATGTAATACCACACTTTTTAGGCGAGACAGAACTATACTGAGTGCTAAAGTGTGGGCAGCAATTTTATCATCTATTGTTTTTGTCATACTGTTCTGTGCAAGGAATAGAAGGACAAGTAGATAGACCGAAATCATATGAATATGACAATCTTCCAATGCATCGGATTGGTGCGGCTCATCCAAGTCCCTCCAGAAAGTGGACTCCTTAGTATTTTTCACAGATTCATTCTTTTTATCTTTATGGATTACAGATAAAGAAAAAAGTAGTATTACCCATTCTTTACAAGTATCTTAGAGGCTAAATTTATAATAAAATATTAACATTATCAGTAGAAACAAAACTACTACCAAAAAGATGTAATCCATGGAGTCCATTATTGCTTCAATTAATGAATCATTTCACTTAGAATTACTAGTCATGATTTCAGCACTGTGATGTTGAAATAAATAAGTTCTCTTAAACATAACTAGAGTCCAGAAGATTGTTCACAACCGTTTTCGACGGTTCCTTATTGCCCTAAGGCGCGCACGGCGCATCTTCGCGGATTATATGTCCCCATTTTGACTAATCCCGATCCTCTTGATGAACTCCTCTTGAAGCATAACTGTCTTGATCATATTCGGGTGTGTCCCGTAGGTTATTGTCTGCTCAGGGGTAGAACAGTACTGTTGTGTGCCATCTGTGAGGATGACCTGACCGTTAGTCAAAGAACCAGTCGTGTCAATAGAATTCCAGTATGTTTCACTAGGTGATGTGTTATTAACTCCCGGTGGAGGGGCTGCAGGTGCTCCCGTATACCTGAAGTAGGGGTTCTTCAAATCTAATGTATTTGATGATGATATGTTCGTTCCTTCCAAGTTAACCTCCATAGTGACATCGTAACTTTGTCTCTTGTTCGCAAGTAATAATACTCTCCCTGTTAATACTTGGCCTTGTTTCGCAAATATAGGAGTTTCTAACAAGCAACGGACTTGGTACCAATGAGTTAAGGGCTCGGTCGGTGCAGTAGACAACCATATGTGTTGTGTTGCCCCAGCAAATAGTACATCGAACCAGAAAGCAAGCCCGTGACAGGTACCAGATTGAGTCAGCTCAAATCTGAATGGAACTTCAATTCGATGCAAATCTGTTTCATGTGCATTGAGGAAATCGACAACATGTCTTTCCGATCTTGACATACAGATCCGAACATCGAAAGTATCTACTATTGGTTGACGGAAATATTCTTTCATTGCCGCAGTACGTAGTGCACTCAAATCAACACCGTGAAAGCAAGTCTGGTACCAAAAGTTAGCTTTATTATACTGCTCCATGAACAGAGCATCATCTGTGAATGGTGCTATGTGAAGATCTCCTCTCGTAGGGTACATGTTCCCATTTGGTTTCAACCATTTTTTAGCATGTAAATAAGTTTCCAACATACGTTCATTGTATAACATATAACCCATCGGTTCAGATATAATAATATCCACACTTTCAGGCAATTCTATCTCTTCGATTTTACCAGCTATCACAGTTATACGATCATGGAGACCATTCGCTCTCACCAGTGCCTGAGCATGATGAGCCATGTTGCTAGCCTCAACGGCATAAACTTTCCGGGCACCAGCCTGAGCTGCAAAGAACGACAGTATACCTGATCCGGCGCCAACATCTAGAACAACTCTATTCTTAAAATCGTTAACATTTGACAATATAGCGCGCTGGTAAGTGCTGGTTCTAACATAATCTTGCATCATGTTCTGTTGCTGACTCAGGTAACCATAAAATTGGAAATATTGCATAGCAGAAGAGTCTTCTGTACGCACTGTGAATACTGACGAAGACCTGCCCGCTTTTGTTTTACTTACGAGCAGGTGGAAGTTCTGACACTCTGCGTCCGAGGTAAACTTGAAAAATAATGTTTTATTGTCAATAGTAAAGATATACGATTGGCCTGCGACTCGCGAGCACTCACTCTGGCAGTGTAAAGGGAACTCGAGCACCTCCTGAGCAAGCACAGGGTCCGACCGTATCACTTTCACACTCAACCCCTGCGGGTCGTAATCCACGCTTACGTTCGTAGGGAAATTAAAACGAGGCGTCAAAACGCCTTCACTGTTCACTGTGGACACGGTCACCGCGCGAAACGTGTTCGCCATTTTATTAATTGGCCTAGATGATACAAACGGCTGTTTTGTTATATCCACGCGTGTTTTGGCAAACAAAGGGAAATGCCGTTGAGAAGTCGATGGGGCCGGCGTAAAATCGATCACTCACAAACTTCCTCCCTTCTTGTTGTCTGTGGTCGACTGGACAGCGTGCTATTCAGTGTTGCCGGCAAACAAATACAAAAGCTTCAGAAATGTATTACCTATTCGTTTCTTTAATAAATGTTGATTACTATAATTTTTTATAGTATATTTTATATGATGTGATGTAATTAAATAATTTTATAATGTTTTATATATATTATACAAAAATTTTTTTTCTAAATTAAAAGGGGTCATTAACTTGCACGACATTGAATACAATAAAATTTATAAAAATACTTAATAATCATTAAAGTAGATACATTGATTCCAAACAAAGTTTTAGTATTATTTATTAAGGCTACTGGATAAAAGTTATAGCAAACATTAGGTATTTGGTATAATCTGTGCTGCCACTGTGATAAAATGTATTAGACATAATATCGTATTTCATTGATAGGTAGGACCGTTCATTGATTTAGTGACGTGCCATCGATATCCGACTTTTAATGCTTTAGAATATTTAAAACGACGACAATAATAAGTTTATTGTCGTTTATCAATTTCACAAATATATGTTATTGTGTTAATAACAGACACATACTTATTCGATGATTTAACAACCGGAAAAACAATATTAAAACTAGTATTATGAATAATCTGTGTATTAGGCGTATCGGAGACTTAAGCTTCTTAGTTTCAGACATAAGCTCAGGCTTTATAAGACTTGCGTTCACCCCATTCTGACATACAGTTGTCCCGTGTTCGCTCATATGTCAGGACTCAACTTACATAAGTTGCAGATTTTACAAGATCGATTTTTACGGAAAGTTGTCGTTGCCCCATGGTACGTCCGGAAGATCGATCTCCATAAGGATTTGCAGAGTCCGTCGATTTGGGCGCATGTAAAGTCTTTCACGATCAGTTATTTTGAAAAAGCCGCAAATCATCCTAATCCGTTAGTGGCTTCCACCGCAAATTACTCGACCATACTGAACACCCCGCTTATAAAAGTGTTCCATGTTATGTCTTTACCAACCTTCCCGACAAAATAACGGCAGTGAACGATCAGTACCCGTCCGTCTCTCCAACCAGTGCGTGTGCGCATCCACGCTCGCGTAGTCACAGATCGCGCCACCGTGGTCTGTAGGTAAATGTTTCTCCCGCGCACTCGACGCGCCTCCACTCGGCAACGGCTCAAGCCTAGATCTCATCCCCCGAAGTGGAACCCTCATGCACGCTGCTATCGCGATACATTGACCCTGTAAATTTTCAATCAAGAGTTGAACAACACAACACAGATACGTGCATACACATAGACCAGGTACGCATATAGTGTAAAGGTTTTTATTCTGGTTCTTTGAATTTGATTAGAGCTAAGCAGAGCTGAGATATGTGTGCACACAGGTAACATATGATGGAAGGGTTTTTATTTTTTTCCTTATCTTCAAGCTGGGTTAGTGCAAACATGTTTATCATAGGAATGCTTATATGTATGAATAGCTAGCTTAACTTAGACAGATTCGCGAACTTGCATCCAAGGCAACAGCCCAAGCAGAGGTTCGGATTCTCTGGCACCCTTCAGCTCGTTGCTAGGCGGCGAAATGCCTTAAACGCTCGCCTTAGCACGGTGAAGCTGTAAGCCCGTCAGGCCAATAGCGTATTCAGTTTGAAAAAAAAGCTCACGCTTGCATCAACGTGCATATAGGATAACCAGAGTCATGAGAAAAATACACTATTTTTATTTTTTTAATTCCAAATTAAGTTTATACTAGCATTATAAGTATAATTGTATCCAAGTAACTGATAAATATGAAGATATTTAATATGCAGATATGGCGTTGAATTTATGCTCATCATACAAAAACCATTGATGTGCTTGCATCGTATCCGTACCCTATCGCTCAATAAGCAAGACTTATTACTATTGCGTCACAAGACCAGTTATTGGGTACTGCTTAGGTATATCACTTCAACACTAGAGTAATTCAATTACGTACATAACAAGGATATTCAAAACATCTCTTTCTACTAGGTTATATCCTACACAAATATCCGTAACCGTATCCGTAATAACAAGTTTAAATTGCATTGTTGATATTTTACCTATCAAACTACTTTCTTTTTTGAGCATCAACCTTATTCGATGGTTAAACTTATTCTATTATCTGCGCCTAGATAAATGACAAGAAACGACAGAATGTATGAAATCTACAAGGACGCGATCTTATATTTCAAAAATGTCGTAGATCAATGAAATATATAATAATGTCATATAAAATATTGTTTATAGATGTATGCTTTTTAATAAATCTGTGTATTTGTAAACAATATCATAACTACACGCTCTATAGAGGAATACCGGTCAACAGCACGCAGTTGGATTTCTTCAATAATATAAGCGGAATATATGAAGTCAATTTTTGGAGGTCACCCGGTTCGCTCTATATGCCTATCGATTTCGTTATCAGGCCCGAAGACAAGCAATCTTTTTTAACTTTGGCAGAACAATATGGTATTTATTTGACTACGGTCATCCCTGATGTGCAAAAGTAAGCATTTCGCGTTTGTAACTAAGTGTACTTCCAGGGTGGACGTTATAATCGAGCGTTGAGCGGGGCGTCGTGTGCGTCGTTCATGTCAAAGAGATACATTAATACGTGAGTGTCCTGAGTAGCGCGCAAGCGTCGCTCTTGTACGCTGCCCCGCCGAACGCAAATTCACTCAGGCCATACAATAAGCCTATCGTTTGTCATATTTATGTAGTTGTAAATGGACTCCAACAACGCCAGAAGAGTCGCAAGTGCGTTTGCCACCCTGTGAGGGTAAGGGTTAGGGGAGGGAGTGGGAGAGGAGTAAGGAGAGGGGTGGGGAGGTGGGCACCGGCGCTTTCACTGACCGAACGGAATGCAACAATGCAAGCACTGTTACTTCACGTCGGTTTTCTATGAGAGAGTGGTACTGCCCCGGATGAGCCGACCCATTCATGCTGAAACCAGTAACCAGTAATAGCGTGGCTCTACTACCATTAAAGTTTTTTGTTAAAATAATTATGTAAAGTCAAAATAAAGATGAAAAGGAAATAAAGAGAAAGAGTCCTCTAAGGAACACAATTACGTGTGAGTTATTTTATAGCGAAAACTCATATTTTTCTGGTCTGAAGTATTCCAGTTAGTAAGTTGCAATTTGAAGTAATAATATGAAATAATCTGTATCAAGAGCTGACTCATAAGATCTTACAATTTTCCTTTAACAGTAGTTGAACTTCGAAACCATTTAAGCGTTGTCTCCAATCAATGTTTTCTGAATGAATTGAATTCCTTATTCTGTTTTTGTTTAATTAGTAACGAAATATTAGAAACTGTGATCCCATCCCATGTTTTAGACTCAATAAAACCAGTAATATTTTTTTAGGTAGTAGTGTTAGGTTTTACACCAAACTCCCAAAGCATATTACCGATTTGCCGGACTGTATCTAAGTTTAAGCGCCATATCAAGCGGGTTTTGGTGTCAATATGTGAACAATTGTGATGCCTGGAATTGACTCCTCTCTGTGCATCCACTAAAAACGATTGTAACGTGTAATGCATTTTAAATATGTTTAAAAGATAAACCTGATCGAGTTTCTTGCTGGTTCTTCTCGATAACTGGGTTGTTTTCCGAACCTGTGGTAGTTTTGACATTCATAAGCGCTTTATTAGGGCCTAAATTAAATAAAGTATTTTTTATTATAAATACACACCAATTTTTATTGATGTTCTGTGAATTCTTTATTGAAGATCATTCGACTTGCAAACAGTCAAATCATATGTAAGAAGAAAAATGGAGACGTTTGACTGGATGCATTACTTTAGACTGGACGACATCTACAATTGGCTCAGAGACTTGAGCAGAGCGTATCCGACGGTGATGCAATTAGAATATATCGGGCATAGTCATGAGCATCGGAAGATAATGGCTGTTAAGATTACCTTGAAAGGCAGTAACAGAAGGTATTTTTTTTTAATTTAGCGTAATATCAGTGCATAGACATATACCTCACGGAAGAGGTACTACATAAAATAATGGCAGATGAAGATATTAGAGAGCTGCTCCTGATGTTCATGACATACGTGGCAGAATTAGCAAAAAAAAAGAAATAAATATAAAAGCAAAACGGAAGTTGCAGAAAAAAAATTTTTTTTTAAGAAATAACTATAAATAAATAAACAAAGTCTCGGATAAAGTCCGCGGGGAGAGGGGCCCTTAAAAAATATATATCTGTGCAACCTAATATTGTTTAAGTATTTGTTATAGTTATGATTAGATAGACATGGGGGTCCGAGAGCAACGTTAATATTGATAAACTTACAAACGACAGATTTGTACAATTACTAATAAGTGCCCATACATTATGTTTATTATAATCATTATTTAATGAACTGACATGGATATATAGAGAGGGTGAAAGAAAAAACAAAGTCGAGGCAGTCGTAAGTCCATAGGCATAAGAGAGAGAGAGGCATAAGTCATTAGGTAGTCCTAAACTCGAAGAAGTGAAAACTGAAAGCAATGAAATAAATGTTCTTTTTTAGATTTTCATATTAGTTATAGTGTAGATGACAATATTTAAATTTCAGTAGTTGTTTATTGAAATTATTAACACTAGTGTTGTTTTCGTATCTATTGGTACTCGGAGCAATTATTATGTACATTGTGATATAGTCTATTAATCAATCAAACGTATGATGAGCTGCAAAATATCAATATTACATGTATATAAGCAGGGGACTGTGTACTACGTACTGTACGTACTGTGTAACTGTGACTACGCGTCGCTAGTCCGACGCAAGGGCCAATACGACCGGTTATGCTTACGTAGCATGTCAAGACGTGAAATTATAAATTTATCTCCTGCCAAAAATACTGATCAACGGGCATAAAGATGTTTTCACTTCAAAACATTAGGACTTGGTTAATAAATACTCTCCTACCACCAATAGGTGGAATTTACTGAAATCTTAAGTTGTACCTTTAAATGTCGACATGAACTCGATTCTATAAACGTTATCAACGTTTAAAGAAAATCCATAGGTCATGTAGAAAAAATGGCTTATGCCGTAGTGATGTTAGAACAAGTACAGTAGAGAAGATATTAAAAACCGTATTCTTCTTATTAGGCACAAGAAAGGTCCAATGTAGTTAAAATAGTTCCCGGTGGTGTGTTAATTACTATACATTCTGTAAGACTTAATATCATTGATGTACCAATTTTTTTTATCTTTCACAGGTCTAAAGTCATTGTAGAAGGTGGTATTCACGCACGAGAATGGATATCGCCAGCATTCGTGACTTATATGATAGATCAAATTCTTCACGCTCCTTATTCCAATGACACGACTCTTAAGGAAATAGCTTTGACATATGAATGGTTCTTTGTACCGGTTATGAACCCTGATGGATATGAATATACACATACACAGGTGGGAAAGTCTGTGGATGTTTAATAACACACATTGTCTATTAAAGTGTATTAACGAGAGATCTCTGATTGCGTTCTTTCAACATGTTAATATTCGGAAACTAAAAATAAAAATTATCATCACCATCAGCCTGTAAGAGATCCACTGCAGGGTCATAAGCCTCTTCGCGATGGAAGGTATGGGCATGATCAACACGTCAGCTTACGACATATTGGCAATTTTAAATACTGAGATATCCACAGTTCTATGTATTCCCACACACAGTAGTGCTACAAGAACATTTCTCAGGTTCAGATTTCCTCACGATGTTTTCCTTCACCGTCAGCCGATATTGTTACCAATTTAAATTAGTAAATGTACGCGAATTCCGCAAAATTCGTCGCTATATTCCGGGGTTCAAACTTGCGGACATTTTAATAATATTCCACCGGGCAAATCACAAGCAACAGGACTTTAAAAAAACATTAAAATTTATTTATACTGCCGAATTTGTAGTTTCAATTAATAGAAGCAACCAAATACCTCGTACCTACAAGTAACAATTTATGGTAAGATTTTTTGTTTACCATGTTATGTTGGTAGGTATGGGTGTTGAAAACTAAAATCTGAATTATTATAATAATAATAATAAAGTCTTTATTTAACAAAAATGATTTACATGGCATAAAAATCAACCGTAGATTCCCACACTAGGAACTGAATCCTGTGTCGTGGGTAATCGAACAGAAATTCTTTACAAAATATATTTCTTGTTAGTGCCGTAAGTGGCTTACTTATTAGACAA
>MU160526.1:37853-76465 GCA_015888305.1 Antheraea pernyi | reverse complement strand
ATATTGAAAACTGATAGTTTAATCCGACACCAAAGATAAGAAAACACGAAATGTTAATAATAGAAAATATTATTACTTTTTTTTAAATAAAAGTATCAAGTCGTTTTAATTTCCCCACTTATTAGTTACGCAAAATTAAGCACGTGTCCTTAAATGAGTATTAACGTTAAAAAAAGTTCATTACGAACAAACGAAAGGTTAGGTTTTCTTTTGATGTCAAATAAAACATGTTTCAGGTGGTGGTTTGTTAATCACTCGTCACTCTCTATAAGATTATGAATAACCCTTTCGCAGCTAGACCGTAATAGTACGTCGTGACTTGAGGATTTGAAAGTGCACCACGTATGATTATATCCGCTGAATCGCTGAAGCAAAAAATCGTTATATTGTACCTTGTGTCACAGTATATCAAAAACTCAAAACTTTACTGTGACGTGAACTTTGTTTTAACCGCCTTCAAAAATGTGCTGTTGATAACGTGCGACGACACTACACAACACGCACAACATGTTCATACGTCCCCTCGCGCGTCGCCACACTCAGTGCGGCTGTGTGTCACGGTAGAGGGTTGCCGTCAGAAATCATCAAAAACCACTTCTAAAATACGTCGAAAATCTGTTAAGATTTCGACTCAGAAACCCAACACTGATGTAACAATGATAGCGATGTACACCCAACAAAAAGTGAATGTAACCAACATTCTATGAACATGCCATCAACTCAATTACGTACTAAAGAGAAGGGTACAAATTATAGCTCGAGTTCCCCAGAAGATATTTTTCCCCTAGCTAGATGATTAAAACTATCAAAAGCTCCAACTATAACTGGCGTATGATGACGTTGTGATGCTATTACTATTCATCTATATCATACGTCCTGTCAGAATGTAAGGATACGTTGACGTGATAGAATGTTTCTGTCATATTGTCTTTTAATCATCTACCTATATCATTACATAGTATAAAACAAAGTCCCCTACCGCGTCTGTCTGTCTGTCTGTTCGCGATAAACTCAAAAACTACTCACGGATCTTTATGCGGTTTTCACCAGTGGATAAAGTGATTCACGAGGAAGGTTTTGATATATAATTTGTCACGGATTTTTTTTATAGTCAGGGCGCAACAACGTCTGCCGGTCCCGTTAGCAATATCATATAACACAACATATTTAAACGCCAAATATATATTTTATGGCAATTTATTGTGTCAATCTAGAACACAACTTAAACTGATACCGTCCGCGAACGTGTTAATTCACTACAGATACATACAAAAGTCGATCTCGCACTAAAAATACACTAATAATTCTATAAACGAAATCTACTCAACTTTCCGATAGGTCCTCTAACCAATTAAGTCATAGAAGGTCGAAAATGAGGAAGTCTCCGCGTAATTTATACAACCTTTGTTTATTTAGTCTTTAAGAACCAGTATATTTCATTTGATCTACATGACGTCATCTATAATGTTATATAAATTAGCAGGGACAAGTTTAGTTTTTACTACCTTATATCAGCCGCGACCCTGTCCGTCCGTAATTACTGCGGCACATACCTCTTCTATGAATAAATCTAATCCCATTTAATATTATAAATGCGAATGTGAGTTTGTTTGTTTGTTACGTTTTGACGCCTTAATAACTAGACCGATCATCAGTAAATTTTGTATTTATGTTATCAAGAACAGTAATGTTCCAGAAAGATCAGAGAAATCTACATTAACGAACGAAGCCGCGAGTAAAAGGTAGATCATAATAAACCAAATTATGAAAGCGAAACCCGACTCAAAAGTATAGAAACAACAGCTTTAGATTTTTTTTAGAGTAATAGCACAATAAACTATTTTAAAATTGTATACCTATTCAAGTAAAAAATAAAATATATACGAATATAAGTAAAGAGATCACCACAATCCATAATCCATAGTCCATCACTGACCGAACGAAACGCAACAATGCAAGCACTGTTACTTCACGTCAGTTTTCTGAGAGGGTGACACTTTTTTTTTTTTTTAACGTGGGGAAATCCCTTATGGATACGCCACCCTCCCGGGGGAGAGGGTGGGTTATGTCCGAGTCGCACGGACTAAAACCCCACGGTGTACCGACAGACCGTTTTGTGGGGGCGGCAAGGGATCGTTCAAGCTAATCAACCTTGTAGAGCCGCCCCCACGGTCCGCCCGGCGGAAGGTGACCGCCGGGCTCCTACCTATAGAGGGACAGACCGGGTACACACCGGCTGCCCCCCCTCGTCCGCCGGACCCGTGCAATGAGGAGATGGGCCCCCCGGCCCATCCCCTCAGGTCCGGCTACGGTGGCAGGAGGAGTTGGGCGAAGTGCCTTCTCCTCCTGCCTTTCCTCCTTTGGCGGAGACGGCCACTTTGAGGGTCTGCCTCACGGGCCCTCTCCGCCTCCTCCTTCTGCAAGATGACCTCCTTTTCTGGCTCGGCCAGTAGTATGCATGGCCTTTTAGTACCATCTGTAACCTGCACTTTTTTCACCTCATCAACTACAACTCCTCCGGCGTCTACTAATAAACCCTGTAATATAAAAAAATATACCTTATAACCTCATAGTTATATACGCCCATTTATTATGTTATAATATTATATACCTTATAAATTAGACTATTGACGTGAAACAACTATAGGCGTGGGTAAACCTGATTTTGGCCCGGCGCGACGTGGCGACACAAAACACGAACTTTTCATGTATTTAACGAAACACTCAAAAATATTAGCAACCCTATCTGTATAAAAATAAGATACAAATTGTTTTGTCGAACACTCGTTCTACAAGTGTTACGCGGCACGCGGCAACGACCTAGCGCCCTTTGATAAATGCCGCCAAAAACACCGCGCCAGTACCTAGATTAATAGAGTAGAGATAGAATAATCTTTGTATTTAACAAAAATGAATATTTATGTAATATTACTATATTACATATATGTATAAATAAACAGTCATTAATTTATGGAACAAATTTGTAACGCTTTATCTTTTCATTAGGCCATAGCTGATTCCTGTATTAATCTGTTCTTTTAGGCACATAACTTATACAAAACAATTTCGACATTTCACATCTGCCAGGCGTCCCATGACGGCTCAATTTTTTTAACTTAACTAATTATTATCTCTCTAAATTAATTTACAAAACCTAACAATTTGATATTAATATATACTAAATATTTAATATATTAGAAAAAGAATTTTCTACAAAAGAAAACAATGTTAAAGTTTTTCTATAATGGGGTAGAGTCATAAATGCGAACTTTATATGTATAATTTGAAAAACTTAAAAAAAAACTCTTGCGAATGGGAAAAGTTGAACTCGATACACTGTATATAAAATTTAAAGACCTAGACAAAAAACTTAAAACTGTATCAACGGCTTAAATTGACCTTGGTTCTCGGTGTTTAAAACATGGAGAAGATCTTTAAAAAGAAAACAAATGATCTTATCAAAAAAAAAAAACAAAAACATAAAAAGTGGGAACCAAGAGTCTCCAGAAAAATTAAGGCATGTTTACTGTGAAGCTAAGTTAGGCTCCTTACCTTCAATGAATCAACATCAAGAACACTAAAAGGTGACATACAAAAGAATTTAATGCCTTCAAAGAGCTTCCTTTTGGTAATACGCGATCGTTTGGGTCCCGGTTCGCCTGTGTAATCCAAAGCTTCAAATTGAGACTGAAAAAACATTTTTTTTTATTAATAAATGTGTTGATTGAGGACAAATGAGGTATAGGAATTTCATATTTCTATTCTTATAACCGTATAAATGTTTCTGTGTATATGAAGCACGATTTGTATTTCAATTGTATTGAATTTTAATGTACTTAACTGTCATTACTATTATTATTACTGTAATGTGTTTTTATATGTCATAGGAGGCAAACGAATAGCTTAATAGGTCACCTGATGTTCAGTGATAACCACCGTTCATAGGCACTAATAACACCAAGGGAGTCGCAAATGCGTTGCCAGCGTTTGTTTGCGAGATGGGGGGAGGGAGTGGGGATGGGAGATGCTTCGTCTGCATAATTTATTATCTTAATAATATACTATATTTTATTTACGGAGAAAAAACATAAAACCACAGCGCTTGCTCCACTTCTCCACGGTAAGAAATTACACATCAGTGAGCGCGTAGTGATTATAAAAACATTGGTTGTCTGTAAAGTCGGTTTACGGATGATAATTTAACGTGATAACCTCATAAGAAAACATTGATGAAAAATTGCATACTTATATGAATTGAATTATTATATATATAGATACAAGTCGAACGCTTAGACCGATCGCGCCTCTCTATCGTTGTTCAGTGCTCTCGCTTACACGCTCGGCTCAGGCGGAACGTAACAATGAGTCATGCTTTTTCATGCGTGCAGCCAACGTTCATCGATGTATAAGACGTTATCACGTCAAAACGTAGTTTCTTAAAACTTTAGTAACATTATAATAAACTTTCTGATGCCCGTGATTATGTATGTGCGTTTTATATTGTAATTTAAGGAGTGTACAATTGTTAGAAGATATAGAATCACAGGAATGCTCTTTCAAATACAGTTGTGGGTACGACATGCGTGCCATCTACTGTAAGTTAATTGTATTACACCTATAACCTCCGCGCAAGTGCAAGCAATAACTTAACAAATTTCTATCGTGATGAGATGAACGGCATGGCAGATCATAAAACAAGAACAAATATACTTTGATTTTTATATATTAAATATATAAATACTAACAGTCTGCCGGGTGGGCTTATTTATCAACAAAATATATAGAACTTTAACCCAATATATAACCCCATTCACTTACCCGTGTTCACTTATACAATAAGAGTTTCTTAATTAATATTTGAAAAAGGCTTAAAATTTATATATACACACTTATGGGCATATTTAGAGGAACCAAAGAAAAGTTAAATAACAGAAAATATTCGCTTATATCGTACTGGTTATATATATATGCCTGTATTGTTGAATTTGATTTTCTGGCTATCTATTAAATCTAGCTATAGATTTTTGTTAACTTATTTCTTACATTTGCGCGATGATTAAAGGTATAGTACAATTAATTTACATTAAGTGGCGTGCGTGTTGTACCTACAAATGTACATGAAAAAGCATTTCTATAATTCTTTTTTTTATGTCATTGCTGGCAAACGAACAGGTGGGTCACCTGATGTTAAGTGATCACCACCGTCCATGGACAGTAACAACACCAGAGGAGTCGCAAGTGCGTTGCCACCCTTTGGGGGGAAGGGTTAGAGGAGGGAGACGGATAGGAGAGAGGAGGGGAAGTGGGCCTCCGGCGCTCTCACTGACCGAACGAAACGCAACAATGTAAGCACTGTTACTTCACGTCGGTTTTCTATGAGAGGGTGGTATTATCCCAGGCGAGCCGACCCATTTATGCTGAAACCAGTAAATTCTACATCTTACAACAGAAACGTGACGCCATATTGCCGTTATGGACTTCTACGGAAGTTTGTCAGTTACAGTTACAATTTTACATTTCTTCAAATACAATTTAAGAAGCGCGTACGGTGCCACTGTTTTCCGCTATTTTATTACAAGATTAGAAACAAGAAGTTATGAGTCGCATAAAAAAAACTGAAATTATTAGACGGTTTTCAACCCAAAAACTGTAATTTTCGACACTATACGTGATTAGTGTAATAACTGTGAAAATCTTCAAATACATTATATTAACTTTGTTGGACAATAAATGAGATAAAAAGATTATCTAAGTTTATAGATAAATATACTGCTTTTACAGTATTTGTATATTAAGTTTCTAAGTTTTGTTTTATAGAAATATTAAATACCTATTAGTATTGTTAGTATGCAATGTAGTTTGCATTCATAGATATACATAGAACAAGCTGATACACGCGACTTCGTCTGCATAATTTATTATCTTAATAATATACTATATTTTATTTACGGAGAAAAAACATAAAACCACAGCGCTTGCTCCACTTCTCCACGGTAAGAAATTACGCATCAGTGAGCGCGTAGTGATTATAAAAACATTGGTTGTCTGTAAAGTCGGTTTACGGATGATAATTTAACGTGATAACCTCATAAGAAAACATTGATGAAAAATTGCATACTTATATGAATTGAATTATTATATATATAGATACAAGTCGAACGCTTAGACCGATCGCGCCTCTCTATCGTTGTTCAGTGCTCTCGCTTACACGCTCGGCTCAGGCGGAACGTAACAATGAGTCATGCTTTTTCATGCGTGCAGCCAACGTTCATCGATGTATAAGACGTTATCACGTCAAAACGTAGTTTCTTAAAACTTTAGTAACATTATAATAAACTTTCTGATGCCCGTGATTATGTATGTGCGTTTTATATTGTAATTTAAGGAGTGTACAATTGTTAGAAGATATAGAATCACAGGAATGCTCTTTCAAATACAGTTGTGGGTACGACATGCGTGCCATCTACTGTAAGTTAATTGTATTACACCTATAACCTCCGCGCAAGTGCAAGCAATAACTTAACAAATTTCTATCGTGATGAGATGAACGGCATGGCAGATCATAAAACAAGAACAAATATACTTTGATTTTTATATATTAAATATATAAATACTAACAGTCTGCCGGGTGGGCTTATTTATCAACAAAATATATAGAACTTTAACCCAATATATAACCCCATTCACTTACCCGTGTTCACTTATACAATAAGAGTTTCTTAATTAATATTTGAAAAAGGCTTAAAATTTATATATACACACTTATGGGCATATTTAGAGGAACCAAAGAAAAGTTAAATAACAGAAAATATTCGCTTATATCGTACTGGTTATATATATATGCCTGTATTGTTGAATTTGATTTTCTGGCTATCTATTAAATCTAGCTATAGATTTTTGTTAACTTATTTCTTACATTTGCGCGATGATTAAAGGTATAGTACAATTAATTTACATTAAGTGGCGTGCGTGTTGTACCTACAAATGTACATGAAAAAGCATTTCTATAATTCTTTTTTTTATGTCATTGCTGGCAAACGAACAGGTGGGTCACCTGATGTTAAGTGATCACCACCGTCCATGGACAGTAACAACACCAGAGGAGTCGCAAGTGCGTTGCCACCCTTTGGGGGGAAGGGTTAGAGGAGGGAGACGGATAGGAGAGAGGAGGGGAAGTGGGCCTCCGGCGCTCTCACTGACCGAACGAAACGCAACAATGTAAGCACTGTTACTTCACGTCGGTTTTCTATGAGAGGGTGGTATTATCCCAGGCGAGCCGACCCATTTATGCTGAAACCAGTAAATTCTACATCTTACAACAGAAACGTGACGCCATATTGCCGTTATGGACTTCTACGGAAGTTTGTCAGTTACAGTTACAATTTTACATTTCTTCAAATACAATTTAAGAAGCGCGTACGGTGCCACTGTTTTCCGCTATTTTATTACAAGATTAGAAACAAGAAGTTATGAGTCGCATAAAAAAAACTGAAATTATTAGACGGTTTTCAACCCAAAAACTGTAATTTTATACAAATATATGAAGACGTTCGATGTATGTAAAGAGAAAATGTTGTGTTCTGCAAACTACTGAAAAGGAAAGTCGCCCGAGAAGTCCGTAACGATTGCGCGGTTTCCTTGGACGCGATATCACTACTGTCTGGGCCTCTGCCGTGGAATCTGGAGGCGAAAGTTCTTGAGTTAATGCACAAGTGACGCAAGGAGGTACTACAACAAGGACTGCGATTTGCGCTTTATGAATTCGAGGCGTGAAGGTCTGCGCTCTAACAAATTTACGTCATTGTGGATTGGTGGTCACTGGTGATTCTAGCATCCCTCGCGACCATTATACTTCTTCTGATAGACTCGTTTCGAAGATTTTACGGTACCCTTACGTCCTAGTTAGCTCAAATGGTTATTATATCGACAGTTACCTGACTCATATATGCCAAGAAATTGTAGGTGATAGAGTCATGCTGCACTAATTACTGGTTTCAGCATGAATGGGTCGGCTCTCCCAGGGTAGTACCACTCTCTCACAAAAACCCGACGTGAAGTAACAGTGCTAGCATTGTTGCGTTGCGTTCAGCCAATGAGAGCGCCTTCATTCGGTCAGTGAGAGCGCCTTCATTCGGTCAGTGAGAGCGTTGGAAGCTCACCGCTGGCAACGCACTTACGACTCCCCTGGTGTTGCAAGTGTCTATGGATGGTAGTGATCACATAACATCAGGTGAGCCACCTGTTCATTTGCCTCCTATAGTATAAAAAAAATTAAAAAATTGCAATGTGTGTCATCATTGTGTCTACACTCCTACCATAGAGCCTACATGAGATTCACCACACCGCAACCTTATTCCAGGGATAATTAAGAGTCGATGATTGAGTGTGAGTGCAGATGGAATTAATTACACTTAAAAACGCTTAACTAATTCAATTATACACCTATAAAATAATGGCATTTAAATGAAAACAAGTTATTCACATCTCGAATAACAAAATCACCATTTTTAATTAAACAATGATCCTTGTCGATATTAAACTTGTTCAAAGAAACCGATATGCATATTTATTTTCTAACTAGTTTTAACTCGCTACTTCATCCGCTGCTTTGTTCGCGCTTAGGTATATAGATTTATTCCTCGGGAATATATATTTTTATGGTACAAAGGTTAGTTGCTTAGTAGGTGGTAGAGCCACGCCGAAGCTATTACTGGTTATTACAATGGAGTCGGCTCGCTCGGGGTAGTATCACCCTCTTATAGCAATCCGATGTGAAGTAATAGTGCTTGCATTGCACATCAGCGATAGCGCTGGAGGTCCATTGCCCTCCCCCCCTGCCCAAACACAGGCTGACAACGCTCTTGCGACTCCCCTGATGTTGCAACTATGGACGGTGGTGATCACTTAACATCAGGTGACCCACCTGTTCTTTTGCCTCCTATGATATAAAATTAAAATTGTATGCCCTTTTTTGTATTGTTAAGAACGTATATGCAATTTCACGATGATCGATTTTAGTAATTAATAGATGAAAGCGTAACAAACAAACTCACTCTCACAATTTAAATATTAGTTAGAATATCTACTATTTTTAAAAACTATTATCATTATTATATCTACGGTTTTACCGGTTTAAAATGTTAAAATAATAATAGTCAGAAGTTTTTAAAATCATTATACAATCCTGCATTATGACAGAGACTTCAGACCAAGCCCAATTTAGATTTGTAAATACACCTCTTTCACAAATCATTACATAATATACGTATATTTGTATGAACAAAAAATTAATTTCATGTAAATATTCATACGTGTGAATCTTTACGCGTTCGCGTAAAAAATCGCAAATACCTGCAATATTATAATAGAGGTCTTAGCAAATAAAGTAATTATTTCTAATCGATATTGAACTGACTATGCCAGAGTGTATAAAAAAGATTTGTTTCCAACATTAAAAAATATTTAACCACAGAACATCTAAGTATAAAATATAAGAGGGAAATGAACTGAGGTGTGACTCTGATTTATTCTGTCTCATCTATTGCATACATATTCCCCACTTCAGAGCAATTAAAGGTTCACGTAAGATTCTAGCGGAACAACATAAAATGCTTCTGTCAAAATAACAACAATATCATGCTGAGTACAGACCAGGTGAACGAACGCGAACAAACACTAATGAAGAAATACACACGAATAGGTGTGGATATTTTTCCGAATGCATACATACACGAACGAGGTCTTGTTCGCTTTTTTTTTCTCGAACTAACTATGCTATTGACCCGGCAAGGTCTTTACAGCTTCACCGGACTACCGCGTTGTCTTGTTCGCGTTGGACAATGCCGCGTACAGAACACCACGCGAACGAAGATTCAGAGTAGATGTGGCTGATTGACACCGTACATTCGTCTTGTTGTTGTATCCACACAGAATGAACATAGACGAAGACTAGCGACGCCGGACAAAATACAGCAAACCTCACGTAGTATTGCTAGAAGATCATTTCGCACTCCCACATAAATCTAACGAAGAATCCGCAAATTTTGAATCTTATAAATAAGATGGACTTATTTGTAACTCTGTTGACAAGTTTTCTTCAACAATAATTGACCATCAATTAAACCTGCATTAAAAATATAGATCCCAAAAAATAAGCCACGGCTTAAACAAAAGTAACAAATGTACAGAAAAGAACGGTTTAAAACGTATCTATAAATTGAAATTCCCAAAAAAGGTACCGTGAAAAGCGAAAAATCCGTAATAAACCAAAAAAAGAACAACATTATAATATAATGATAAACAAAATACAGATTATCTTACGGACTGCGTAAAGAAAATAATTCTATTTATCATTTGATTTTATACTGTTGTTGATGGAAAAAGAGAATATATAAATAGGAACAACAAGATTATTCAAAAGAAATATCTACCCATTACGTCAATTGATTGAAATAAAACTACACCGATTTTAAAATGTTTCACTAAACAAATTATTTGAAATCCGACTTTTCTGGGTGTTGGATCCTAAACCAAGTAATAAACGTGTTAGTGTACCTTTAACTAAGGCATCTAGTTCTATGACGTCAAACCACGACATATATTAGCTAAGTTATGTCTTGATAAATTCTGAATGTTTGCAAATAACTTACAACATACCATATGTGCATTGCCACATCATGAATACAAAGAATTTAATAATGTACTATAATGGTGTAACATCTAAGAGTAATAAAGCTTAGAATGTAATTTATAAAATGAAACGAAAAGACAAAACCATTCATCATATAAGTAGTATATTTAAGAAACTCTCGTACCAGGGCTATAGCTAGAGTCGAATTTGAGGTAAGGCAGCATCGGTTACAGGTAAGGCGGAAGTAAAAAAAAACATAATTGATCTGCCCTCGAACATCACAAACTGGGGTATGTTCGGAAAAGTTTAGATCGCTACAATTTTTTATCTCAAATTATGAAAAAACAATTTAATTATAATAATTTATCTTAGTTTTTGGTATTTTTAGGGTAGGGAATATGGTTTCAAGGTAGGGCATAGCCCCATAATGCCCCCCCCTCCTAGCTACGGCCGTATCTCCTATGTATAGTTTTATATAAACATTGTCTATATTTAAAATAGGCGTAATATGCCACCTTACTTTAGAGTGAGTTAAGAACAAGTTTGCTGCAAACAGAAATTATTTACAGGCTTTAGTTTTATAGACGGGAAATATTAAAGCGGTCTCTATAATTCTAGTCAAAATCCTTAATAATGACGGTGATTTCGGATACAAAATTGTTCTTTCTCCTTCCTATTGTAAGCATTACAACACAAACGGCACTCTTGTGGGTTATTATCTAAACTTCCGAGGAAAGTTGTTCTGTCCCTTACAACTATTGTCTTATATCAAAATTATAATCTCCGACCTTGTCTTATGAATCTGCCTTTATACCAGTTGTTCTCAACGTTTCAGCTAGGAAGAAAACTTTTATATATATTTTTTGCATATGAGGTATATGCAATTTTGTAAACAATAACTAAAAATATTATTATAAAGATTTATATTTACATTATATTTAATATACATTGCCATTATTATAATTAAGATATTGTGACTATACAAAAAATAAAGGCATGTCTGTTCTGCAACAAATTGTACTATGGAATTCTGTACGATACGTTTATAATCTAAGATCTTATTAGGAAGACCTCTATATCATTAATGTTATTAATAATTAAGATGTCGAATTGTAAACAATAAACCGATAGTTATTTCCCTTACTAAAAATAAAGAATGACTTGAAATCTTACAAAATTTCATGTAGACAAAGTTGCGGGTAACAGTTGGTCTAAAATAGAATAACGACAATTACTTTTTATTAGGTTCGCTATCTACCAGTGAAAATCCCGTGAAAATCGATGTAACCGTTTTGGTGATAGCACATTTGTATTTGATATAGTATATTGTTGGAATTTCATTCTTTTGTCTTTGTAATTAACTTACTAATTGTAATTTGATATTTTGGATATTTTTTATTAAATCAAATAAAAATCACTTTATTCAATTTAGGCTCTAAGTGCCTACTCATGAACGTCAAAACTACCACTTCGGAAAACAACCCAGTCATCGAGAAGAACCGGCAAGAAACTCGATCTGGTTTATCTTTTTAACAAATATATATAATATTTAGAATAATAATATATTCTATATAATAATAAATGTCACAAACTTTTTAATGGATGCACAGAGATGAGTCAATTCCAGACATCACCATCGTTCACATATTGATCCACTCTATAATAGCCTTTTGACATTAAAACCCGCTTGACATGGTGCTTAAATACGCAATCCGGCAAATCGGTAATATCCCTTGGTACTTTGTTGTAAAATCTAACACAATTTCCCAAAAAACTATTACCGGTTTTACTACGTCTAAAACGTGGGACAACTAGTTTGTCACAATTTCTAGTATTTAGATTGTGCCAGTTTTTTACGAAATCTAGCTTTTCAAGGTTCTTACGGACATACATTAAATTGTCAAGAATGTATTGAGAGGGCAGAGTTAAGATACCGTATTCCTTGGACTTGGTCTTTAAGGATTCATTGTGGGCGAAACCACGGTTAACACCTAGTATAAGCTAATATTGCTCGAATTACTTTTTATAAGATCAGCTTTCTGCCAGTGAAAGTTATCTGAAGATCAAACGAATCGTTTTGAAGATAGCACTGCGGGCAAAGCCACGGTTAACAGCTAGTATAAACTAAAATTGCTTGAATTATTTTTTATAAAATCAGCTATCCGTCAGTGAAAGTTATATGAAGATCGATCGAATCGTTTTGGAGATAGCATTGCGGGCGACGTCACGGTTAATAGGTACTATAAACTAAAATTGCTTCAATTACTTTTTATAAGATCAGCTATCTGCCAGTAAAAGTTATGTGAAGACCGATCAAACCATTTTGGAGATAGCATTGCGGACGAAGTCACGGTTAATAGCTAGTATAAACTAAAATTGTTTCAATTACTTTTTATAAGGTCGGCTATCTGTCAGTGAAAGATTGGTGAAGATCGGTTGAACTGTTTTGAAGATAGTAATGCGGGCGAAGCCACGGTTAACAGCTAGTCTAAATTAAAATAGACTAAATTACTTGAAATTATGTCCGCTATCTGCTGGTGAAAGTTTGGTGAAAATCGGTCTAATTGTTTTGGAGAAAGCTATGCAGACGAAGCCGCAGTTAATACCTAGTCTAATTTATAGTAGCCTAAGAAACCCGCTGTAATTGCAGCTATGTGTCAGTGAAACTCCTGTCAAAATCGGTCTAGCCGTTTCGGAGATTACCTGGAACAAACAGACAGACACACAGACCGACAACAATTTTAAAAATTACATTTTTGTTATCAGAAGTGTGTATACTTTCATACCCAATCAGTCAAAAAATTTTGTTTTGATATTACATACAGACACTTCATTTTTATTATATGTATACCCTTTATTCAACCCTGCATTAATTTCGACTAATTTACAAACCGTGCTAGGAGAAGTCACTAAGCTGCGCGAGCATATAGTATATTTCGTTACAGATGCTTTATAATAAATATCGAAAGAGATGTATTTTATACGTCAGCTGATACTCAAATATAACAATAATTGTGATCCGAAGTTGAATACGGAAAGGATACTTCTGATGTAGACAAGGAATGCATCATTAAAAACAGTTAACTAGTAGGATTTATATATTATTTACTAGCTGAAACCCGCGACCTCGTCTGCGTCGTTTATTATCTCAATTGTTTTGTCATATTTCAAAGGTACCGGCAACCAACCCATTGGGTGCATTGCAATGACGTAATCATTTTTTTTTATTATTTCATGCATGCTTTATCATGTTTCTGGATTATTCCATCAAATTCTTTAGACATTATTAAACACATTCGGTGTTATTACAAAAAAGTTAAATACGTATTGAACCCTGGCTTTAAAAAGGTCTCATATTAAATGCACCGCGGTCGTCGAATGTTCGCCATCTTGGTCTTTTGTCTCGCTTTGGTTACGTTAGGTTAGACTTGTGAAAAAGGATAACACGAACTTGCCTCGGGCGAGCCCGGTGCATTTATCGGCAGCGTTTTCGACGAAAGTTCCCAGCACTTTTTTTCTTCCGAGTTTTTCCGACACTTCCATCAATTATCGATATATTTTAACCAATTTACAAAAAATCTTGGTTAATTATATACATGAACGTTTCTCGTGAATCACTCTATCTATTAATAAAAACCACATGAAAAATCGTAGAACAGTTTTTTGAGTTTATCGTGAACAGTCGCGGCGGAGGACTTTGTTTTTATAATATGTAGTAATTATATTATATTATTTCATTTCATATTCAATTGTGACCATTTTTACAAAATTGACAGTTCTGGATAAGATAATATTGTAATTACAGCAGTTTCTGAAGATGAAAAGGATTCAGAAGAATGACTGATGATCTAAAGTCTAATCAGAGGAATAAAACGAGATGCTTCCTAAATAGGTAATATTGATAAAATATGCGCACACGGCAAGGCCCTGAGGTATTTTTAATCGACGATATATTGTAAATTTTAATGTACGTGTGTTTGAATGTTTGTCAAACAATCACGCTTAAGGGGCTGAACAGATTCTAATTGGTGTGTAGGTGATAGAGCCATGCTGAAGCTATTACTGGTTTCAGCGAGAATGGGTCGGCTCGCCCAGGGTAGTACCACCCTCTCACAGAAAAGCGACGTAAAGTAACACTGCTTGCATTGTTGCGTTTCGTTCGGTCAGTGAGAGCGCCGGAGGCCCACCTCCCCTTCCCTCTCTTCTCCCCTCCCCTCCTCTCGCCTCCAAACATTTCCTCCTTTCCCCCAAACACAGGCTGGCAACGCAAAAACTGCGTAGCTACTCGTTCACCTTTGACCTTCATTCAAAAAAACGAATCAGTATTTTAATACTCGAGCCTAATTTATCGTTCTATATAATCATATTAATATGGAATAATAAACCATAAAATAGTAATAAAAATATATTTAACCATACAGTATTAATTTATTACAATACATAAAACAATTCGAGGCCCCTGAATTTAATAACATTGTTGTCCGCGACTTACCACCATAAAACCTTGTTTATAATAAATGTGTTATTTAAAGCACCTTTCAATCGAAAATCAATAAATGTGATAATTCAATGTAATATTGTAATATGGGGGTTGCTAGTTGTATAACTAATATATATAAAAACATTAAGTATATACTTATTTACGAAACCGATCGCTTTACTAAACATTAACCGTTACCGCAACTGAGCTGTTATCTACTACAACTTCTTGAACTCTTAGGAATGGAATTTTATATTTCAATGAAAAACATATTCCTATAAATAATAAACGTACTAACAAGAATTAGTAGTTAAAATACAACGTGTAATCTATCTTTCTTGAAGTGGAAGAGGTCGGACGTAAGTAAAACTAAACAAACTAACTAACTATAAGAAAGTCGTAATTAAGAAAAAAAATAAACGCTGTTCGATTTCTCTAATGAAAAGCAATAGAAATAAATAGATGTACTTTAAATTGGACCCATAGTTTCAGAACAAATTGAATAAAACTGTTTTCAATGTATAGGAAGCTACCTAAAACTATGAATATCTCGTGAAGTTCGCCGGTTTTCGTTTTAAAAATTTTACAACAGTACCTTTATTCCATAAGTACTCAAAATAACAAGGTGTAAAAAGTGTAAAAAGGTTTGCACTTTTTGAGATACAAAAAATACGGACTCACAACTTTCGAAAATTAACGTACCCTCAAAAAAGAAGTGACAAAACGCGCTGGTTATAATGGTATACCATGGGGTGTGGGCAAGTATTTTTTTTTATTAATTGTATTAGCAGTTTAACATCTAGTGTACGTCTCGAGTTTTTGGCGGGATCTTAGAATGTCATTTAGTGGTTTTTTTTTCGAACTGACTACGCTATTGACCAAGTTCTTAACAGCTTCACCGGACTACTAAGGCGAGCGCTTAAGGCACTCAAACGATTTTATTTTGACAACTAGCTCAAGGGTGCGCGGCACACCTCGGTCTTTAGTGTTCTTTATAGTATTTACGGTATTTAGTGGTCTTTATAGTTTATTCATGATCTTGTGTCATTGGACTATATATCGTGTAATACTGGTGGTGTTTTACGTAATATAGTAAGGTTATTGTGCACAAATGAAATCGCTAATAATACCAAGGAGTATGGATTCTGACTTGCCACAAAAACTCCCTGGAAAGTTCTAACAAGACGGCCGCCATCTTGTTAGTTCATTAAAAAGATCGCAAGAAACTTGGAATATCGTTACGACAATGACAGTAATAATCTACTAGAAGATTGATTGCAAAAAAAAACTACGCCTCATTTAAAAAATGATTAATTCTTGATTTCTTTAATAAATAAGTTTTATAGAATTCTTATTTCATTTCGCGTATTTATGTTTTTCGCTAATCCGACAGTAGTTATACGAGCATTGTAGTTGTCTGCGTTCTTTTTCTTATTTAGTTTCTTATATATGATTGTTTTTAATTGGCTAACAGATTTCTTTGTTGTTTTTCTATTTATAACTCATATAATAACCTTCTCACTCCCACGACTTCGTCAGCGTTGTTTTTTTAATTTAAAAATATATTTTATGTACAGAGGAAGAAACATAAACACCACATCCTACCTGTCCCACTTTTCCGCAGCAAGAAAATCCATATCACTGCTTATGATAATCGCAGTATCTTAAAATTGTAATGAAGACATGAAAATAACTTCATATTTTTTAGCCAAGGACCAAATATCTATGAAGAGAAATTAAAAACAATATCGAAATCTATCGTATAGATTTTGCGTGATGCCCGCACAACAGCAGACATTAATGTTTTTATTTATATAATAATCCCGTTACTTGTTGTCCCTAGTTGTACAAAACTAGTTGTCCCGCCCTGATTATAAAAAAACCTTGACAAATTATATACCAAAACGTTCCTCATTAATCACTTTATCCACTGGTAAAAACCGCATGAAAATCCGTTCAGTAGTTTAGAATTTATCGCGAACAGACAGACCGACAGACGCGGTAGGGGACTTTGTTTTATACTATGTAATGATTAGATAGATTTCGTTGTTAATCGCATATATAAATAAACAAATATATTATATATATATCTTAATAAAAAGAAATATAAGCATTATGAAACATATTCATAGTTATTTTATACTTTAGCATATTACATTGTAAAATATGTTAATTATATAGTAGTGTTACCAGAAGAAGTTAGAAGTGTAAAGTGTCATTGCCTATAATTATATGTTAATTTGTGTAAGGTTCTGGAGATCCGATTACAGTTTGCACGGTACAAAGATTGCTTAGTAATGAAAATGTATTTCAAATATGTATTACCATTATTAGAAGTATGGATAGCAGTCGTCCGTTACTTGTTTGAAGGGCATTCATTTCTGTTATAATTTTTTTTTATCATAATCATTTTCAAATATTCACAAGTCTCAAACCGCTAGATTTTCATCTTTTTATTTAATTCATATCTGAATATCGATTAATATTATATATATAATATATAACGCTTTGTCTACAGGCAGGGTGTTTCTTCTTCTTTAATATTCGTCCAAAGGCGAAGGAATTAATCCATACTGCCAATTCTGAAGTTGTCAATATAGGTAGTTCTTATGTATTCTTTAAAGGCCTAATAGCCAAATCTTCTATATAATATATCGTACATTTTTTTAATCATCTTTTAATTCTGCGGTTGTCAATATAGGTAGTTCTTATGTATTCTTTAGTCAGTTTTCTTCTATGTCCAAGTTAATGTAAAGGCATACGCGCCAAATCTTCTCTACGTCCAAATTAATGTAAAGGCAGAAATAAGTTTTCATTTCAGTTGAGAATTGAAAACGTATTTTTGTCAATCCTTTTTTAATTCACAAAGGTCATTATTTTAATATTATATAATCCATGCCATTCCCATAATTATGTATACGACACTTCATCAAGTTATTCACTTCACTTCATTCATAGAGTCGTTTAAGCCACAGAGTATGCTAAACAAATATATTTAGGTATGTGCACTCAACAAACATTACCTTCCTTCTTGGCAGTCGAGTAGAAACTTTTAAAATAATGAAAACCGTTCTTGAAATAAATTTAACAGAACGGTGATAGAATTGGCAGTAAACGTATATCTCTATTGGGTTTATATTATCTCAACCGAAAAATCCAAAAACTCGGTCGACTCTTTAAATATTTAATTGGGTATAGGTGCCAGTTACGTATGAAAAATGTCACACAGGTATTATTAGCGCTTTGTTTTGAGATATTTACAGCAACTGCAATAATATTTAGAAAAATGTATTTGCATGAAATAATTTGTACTGTTTACAAATAGCCACTAAATGTTTTATTGAAATTCTTCATGTACGAGAATGTTGTTTGCACTTTCCAGTTTTTTTTAAATATGGACCATATCTTTTTATATATTCGAATTATGAATTACTAACCTTTCTGTTTATTCAGTAACTTTTATTCTAGCATAATATTATGCGTCGTTTCAAAATTATCTATAGTACTGATATTATAAAGCTGGTGGGTTTGTTTGTTTGGTTGAACGCGCTAATCCCAGGAACTACGGGTCCGATTTGAAAAATTCTTTCAGTGTTAGATAACTCATTTGTCGAGGGAGGCTATCGCCACGCTAAGCCCAACAGGAGCGGAGCATCAATTTTTTTTTAATTCTTACGGAATCTTACAGCTTGACAAAAAAAATTACATTACAAGTATAAACAAACGATGACGATTTACAAGTTTCCGTATCTATAAAAAAAAACATTTTCCTTAAGAAATAAAATAACAAGATCTACATTTTTGCAATTTATGAGATCCAAAAAAATATTGACTTACAATTTTCAAAAATTAGAATGACCCCAAAAAGTTAAGTGTCAAAAATAGGCTTGTCTATAAGTATCTACATATATGGGGTGAGGTGCCCAAGGAGTGCGCAGTTAACGAACAACTTGGTATAATTCAAATAAAAATGATCATCAATAACACCGGCCGACATCATTTTCCTTGTTCAATTTATGATTATTTTTTCCAGTAATTTGGTAGTGCTGATCACGAAATTATTAATTAAATTATATTTTTTGATTAAAATAAATTAAATTTTAGATTTTGACGCTCTTTTCTCGAATACTGCGACCTCTCGTGAGGAAATATATTAGTTGCAACAACGACACGCCCATTCGAAACAGGTTACATGCAAATAAACCTCTACAGTTACTTTGTTTATAAACTTTTTACTGAAATTAGTGTGTTTATTTTAAAAAAATTCTTATGTTTTACTTTTAGTGTTCAATAGATTTTATATATGATTTGTTGTTGAAAAACTGTTAAAACAACAGAATGTCTTCAAGAAAGTGTCATAATGCGGATACATTTTGTTATATTTGTGGAAACTTTATGACTTCAAACCAAAAACAGAAAATCACTGAATTTGTTGAAAATTCGTATAATGCTTATTTTGGCTTCAAAATACAACTAAAACCGTGGACTCCGCAAGTAGTTTGTACTATTTGTGTTGAACAATTATGACAGTGGACATACCGCAAAAGACAATCTTTACCTTTCGGTAGACCTATGATATAGAGAGAGCAGACAAATCATATTGATGATTGTTATTTTTGCTGTACAAATGTGAAAGGTTTCAATGCTAAAAATAAAATAGTCTACGCAAATGTATCTTCAGTTACACGGCCGATTCCACATGATCCAGACATGCCAGTGCCCCTTCCAAGCTCAATATCTGATCTTAGTTCAACATCATCAGAACAAAATTTACAGCGTCAAGTAGTCGACGGAAGTTTATGAACCAATTTTAAATCAACCACAGAAATTTACTCAAGGTGAATTGAATGATTTAGTTAGAGATCTAAACTTACTAAAGAATCTGCTCAACTTCTTGGATCTAGACTTCACGCAAAACATCTGTTAGCTCCAAGGTCGACGGAATGTGAATATGATGGCTGATTACTGCTGGTCACCGACACGATATTACTGAAGATACTCACAAACTACACCCAGACGTAATTTTGTCGCGAAACGTAAAAGATGTCACTCTAAATAGTCCTGTAGCATTGTTTATACTCAATGTTTTCTTTGTAAATCTTCAAATATATGATTTTGTAATATGATTATTGATTTTTTCTTTAAATTTTGAAAAAACTGTTTTTTCCTTCTTTTTAAAAAAACTGATGTGATAGGGCAAATATGTAGGTGTTTTTGTGTTTAAAATAGCATAAATTGGTGATATTTGTGGCTCAAATACAAACAACTTTCAAAAAATTTTCATTTGTCGGCCGGTGTAATTTATAATATATTTAATAGAATCAGAAACTACTCAACTTTAATATATCATAGGAAAAATTTACAACTATACGCATATAATCAACAATATATGCACACTCTTGGAATTGCTGTTCATAAGAGTACGGACAGTAACCCGTAAGAGTACGCAGAGTACTAGAGTAAATTTATAGTCTAATTGCATAAATCGCACGCATACGCTACATTTCTACTATATGACGAACAATCGTCATTTGTTTATCGTAGCACAGCAAAGTGACTGTACTGTGCTTGACGGTGAGCACAGTACAATCCAAAAATAAGGGCGACTACCGAGAGACACGCTATCCCTCACCGGTCGCCGCTGTCATGCCGGCCTGCATAAATGTCTCTTCACGTTACGCTTGAAGTACCCCATATTATAGGAACAATAACTATTCATGCCACTAACTAGTACATTTGCTGCATTGAATCCAATCTTGCGCTATTGGCTCCCTGTAGTTCTCTTCGCATGACTTTGTGAATTGTTTTTAAAGTGAAAACTTAATTTTTTTCTTTATTTATCATATATTTCATTAATTAATAAACTGTTTAAAAATCTTAATCAATTTTACTTACTTACAGACTAATTTTAATTATCTCAATACATATATTATGAAACTGAAATAATTCTTTGTTTTTTTTTTTATTATTTTCAACAGGCTACAATCTCACCTGATCGTAAGTGACGATGAGGCCGACGATGTATCGCGCTTAGCCACTAGATGCCTGTTAACTCTACTCTTGAAGACTCCCAGGTTATAAGATGACGGGAACACAGACGCCGGGAGTGAATTCCACTCCTTATTATACGAATGAAAGTGAAAGCAAATCTCTTCGTACGAATTACGGGAATATCAACCACGTAAGGCTGGAAACCCTCACGGCGTCTTGTCGTCCTCTGATGGAATGGGGATGGTGAAATTATATTATGCAATTCCTGTGCACACTCTCCAAAGTGTAACCTATAAAACACTGAGAGACAGCCACTTTTCGTCGATGCTCTAAACTGAACATTCTTGTATCCCACAGCGTTTCATCACCGACTAGCCGACGAGCACGATGCTCAATAGAGTCAAGAGCGGCCAGCTGATATTTGGCTGATCCATCCCATTAGTGACAGCAATATTCCACACATAAGCGTACTTGAGCTTGATACAGGCTAACAAGCTGTTCTTGTGTGAAATATCGCTTAACTTTAAAGAGGATCCCAAGTTTCCTCGCAGCTGTTCTCGCTTTCTGTTCAATTCAGATTATAATTGATGTAGAAATAAAAAAAGACCTAGTTATTCCATGGTTTAAAGTTTTCACCTCAGGCAGCAGTTCTTATGACTGCCTCGATTTTTTTTTCGTTTTTCTATTAGTTCGGATTTTTCGGTTTTCTATTAGTTTTCTCTAGTTTCTGTCTTGCAATAGATTTAGCTTACTTCTTTTTATTGTTTTCTTCTTACTCCTTCTTTCTTTATGGAGAACTTGTCTTAATGTTTAAAAGTTTAGATGAAAGAGCGGTATCCCCAAGAGTATGCATGAGAAATTTTGACAAGCATTAATACAAAACATATATACTACAACCACTTACGCCATCTTTGGAAATAATCACATTACAGATATATCTATACTTAATATTATAAAGAGGTAAAGTTTGTGAATTTGTGAGTTTGTGACGTTGTAGGGGGTAGTTTGCGGCGGCCTTCACGCTCGCCGGCTCCCTGCCCTGGGAGCTGGAGGCAGGAGTTCTCGCCGCCGTGTACGAGTTCACGGCGGCGAGGAAACGAAGGGGGGAGCCTCCGGCTCCCAGGGAGGTAGGGGCGGAGAGACGGCGTCTCAGGGGGGACGCCGTCGAAAGGTGGCAGCAGGACCTGGCGGACGAGCGATTCGGGCGGTTCACAGTGGATGCCGTCCGCCCGGTCCTGCGGGAGTGGACTGCCAGGGTGTGGTGCCAGGGAGTGGGACTCCCTGACGTTCCGACTTGTGCAGGTACTCACCGGACACGGTTGTTTCGGATGGTACCTGCATCGGATCGCACGCAGAGCATTGTGATTTCACGGCCGCCACCGCGCACTCAAGTAACACCTTACCATAACCTATATACGTAAAAATATTATAACAAGAGCATTTATCATTCATTGCATAGAGTTGATTATCCGTAACCGCAAAAAAACTCACAAGATATATACGATTGTACTTTTATATACACTTAAATAATAATTATAAAAATATATCTCATTCGAATTAAATAACCTGAGATGAACCTATTACAGAAATATGTATATCATATTATATAACTGAATGACGATTATTTACATTATCCATTGATCTATAAATACTTTTATTATACATGTGAGTTTATAATATTTATGTTCACATTTATTATTCAAGTTACTTTTCTATCTATACTAATACATAAAGCTGAAGAGTTTGTTTGTTTGTTTGGTAAGCGATGATCACAGGAACTACCGGTCCGGTCTACTACCTATATATCATCACGCTACGACCAATATACAAGCTGTTCTTGTGTGAAATATCGCTTAACTTTAAAGAGGATCCCAAGTTTCCTCGCAGCTGTTCTCGCTTTCTGTTCAATTCAGATTATAATTGATGTAGAAATTAAAAAAGACCTAGTTATTCCATGGTTTAAAGTTTTCACCTCAGGCGGCAGTTCTTATGACTGCCTCGTTTTTTTTTCGGTATTCTATTAGTTTTCTCTGGTTTCTGTCTTGCAATAGGTTTAGCTTACTTCTTTTTATTGTTTTCTTCTTACTCCTTCTTCTAATTCTTTCTTAATATATGGAGAACTTGTCATAATGTTTAAAAGTTTAGATGAAAGAGCGGTATCCCCAAGAGTATGCATGAGAAATATATCCTTTAATCAATTTTCTTCCATGTCCAAGTTACAATAAAGGCATAAGCGCCAAATCTTCTATGTAATATGTCGTACATTATTTTATCCATCATTACTATCTTTTGACTAAGTCTTCATAATCATAAAACAAAATTGTTCAAATAAAGATTTCGTTAGCGTTAGTATTATATACGTTGCCATGGTAACGTGGTAACTCTCTATCGCAAACATTTTCGAATTTTATTTTGTTTTCCTATGCAAAAGTTTATACTACTTTTGTTTCTAATTTTTTATTTGTTCTCTATTACGTATTATAAAAATAAAGTTTGTGTATGTACAATTAAAAGAACAACTTTTTGATGGATGGAACAAAATTTTCTTTTACTTTGTCTATATTTTTATATTAGTATATTTTCTCTGTTTGTCTGTTTGTTGTGGGTAATCTCCAAAACGTCTGGACCTATTTTAACGGGAATTTTACTTTTTACTGCCAGATAGCCGAAATTATAGCGGTTGACATATTCTATTTTATTTGTCCGTGGTTTCGTCCGCATGGCTATTTCCATAATAGTTGGACCGCTTTTCACGGGGTATTCACTGATAGATAGCAGACCTCATAAAAAGTAATTTAGATCTTTACAATTTATAGCTTATAATGTATAGCTTATAATTTTAATTACTTTCTTATATAGTGTTAGTGAGCACTGAGTGTGGTATATAGTAGGTTGAAGTTCCAGGTATGTTGCTGACGATAAATCCCATCCCATTCGATATACTATTTGTATTCATATATTCATTCATCATTCCTAATGTACACGTTATATGTTACAGTAGATGGCGTTCGTGTCGTAGTTACAAGTGTTTTTGAAAAAGCTTTTCTTTAATGTATACACCCACTCACAATTTTACAATTCTTGAATACTTTTTTAAAAAGCGCGTGCGCAGCCACGGGTAACTGCTAGTATATCATATGTATGAAAAACTCTCTCGTAATAGATAAAACATACAATAACAATAGATTATGCACTTTCTGGAACAATTGCACATATGCGGAGAACCTTCTTTTTTCATGTCGATTAAAAATGATGTTCAATAAATATCACAAAAGTTAATATAATTTTAGTGAATTAATACATTTAGTACCAAAACGAAATAAGTATCTACTCATAATACATTAATAATTTAACGATTAGGAATCCCATTATAGCTTTGCTGGTACAAGTAACAATTTATTATAATTAAGACAAAATATGTACACAGATTAGGAATACTATAAAGGTCAACGTCTTGGAAAAAAGATACGTGTAGCGCCATCTGTTATCTAGTTAAATAATACACTTTACCACTGTCGACACTTGCGCCCTCTGGAAATATAGAATGAACTAGTTAAATTCAAATTATATATATAGTTTTTAATCTTTAGTCAATGAATGTCGCAGAAGAATTTATCAGTGTCAAAATAATGTACAGATTTTTTCATTCCTATTATTCCATGCCTTGATTAGATATATAAAGAGTAGTGGTTTAGTTTTAAATATCTATATTTTACGTTAACTTAATGTACCATGTCGTACGTATGTAAATTAGAATATTGTTTACCAATGAAGTGAGCTCGAATTCTATACTAATAAATTTAAACTTTTGTACCTATATATATATATTTTTTTTATTATTGAGGTAGGTAATGAAAGACAGGTAATAAAAAAGGTCTGGTCACAAATATAACGTTAATAACACGTTTATTAACTATGTCTGTCTAAGAGGTCGGGATGACGACCGTGGCAATGTCGGCCAACGCCACTTCGAGCTCCCGGGCCAACTCGGCAGCTTTGTTCCTATTCTGGGACGGCAACTCGACGATTCTGGCCCCCATCGCCGTCTTTCTGAGACGCACGCCCTCGATGCTCATATCCCCAAGGGGCACCGATTCGCGTGCCTTCAACAGGGCCTTTTTGTAGCCGACCCCTCTCCTGGCTGCGGTATCCTGCCGGTATGACCGCAGCCGATTGGGGGGCGGACGGCAACTATGGATTGGACCGATTTGGCTGTGCCTTGGAGGGCTGCCGCAGCAGCAGTTTTGGGTATTTCATTTAGTGGGATGCTTTGTTATCTTTCTTTCTACTACATAGCTACTCTGTACGTAAACTGGCTGGAATCATACAATACAAACTTGATTGATTAAGACGTTACCTTACAGCAATATGTCATCAATACTGTTACTGATACTACAAAACTACTACTTACAAAATTATATATTCGGTCATATTGTTGTCTATTTAAGGGTCTCGTTCAATTTATTATTAATTTATTATATCGATATTACATTCTTATAAGCTTGATATTGGTATATCAGGTTTGCTACCAATATTACATTGTATAGGATGTGGCAGCGTTATCACATCGCTACTAACCAAAAAATGTGTTAAGGTAAAATTGAAATTATTTATATTGACTGTGTTGACTTAAAGGCTAATTTACAAATCATTATGTATTTGCACTTAGCTGCTCTGCGTTGATTTGTTATAAATGAGGCTTGATTATCCATATACTGTAAACGGTATTATATCAAACACTAACGAATTTCATCGCTATATTCCGTTATATGAGTTTCCGCTATATTAGTTACAGTCTATGTTCATTAAAATTTCAATTCAATTTATAATTTTGACATTACCGATTTTTCTCGGTATTTGAAATAATCGATACTAAATATTTGACAGTTTTTTAAATTCGTTTATACTTATTGTATACATCTCTAATATATGGGCGTCACTAGGTGGGTGGTGCCAGTGGGTCGTTTTACTTTAATTTATAGAATTTTTAAGTTATAATCACTTACTTTTAAAGATATTTCTTAAAAATTAGTTAGTAATAAGAGTATTATTTTATTTATTTTGATATCAACCATAGAATAAATAATACAAGTAGGCTATTTTTATAACCTAAATTAGTCATCCAATGGAGATTGGAATTTAAATTCATAGTATCTGGAAAGCTGTGCTGTAATTATAATCAGTTATCCAAATTTTTTTTCCACTATTTCTGGTGATATTGTGACTAGAGCGGTAAGTACATTCGTTATATATTACTGTATTTATTAAGATAAGAACAAAATTTCATCACAATTTTATTGACTAGTTTCTGTATTTTTAAAACACTATGTCTATAGTGTAGCTTTAGTTTAATCACCATTTTATAGCAGAAGTATATAACTATCGTAATAATATAATTTATTGATATAATATGTTTTGAGTAAATGTTGGTGACATTTGTATAGCTTTCACCATCATAAATTCTTTACAATGTTAATATTTGAATTTGACTTACTATTGATGAAACAGTTTTCATATATTTTCATTGTAAATAGAACAAAGTTCTTGAATCTGGACTAGTGTTTATATATACATAATAAAAATATGCACAAAATTGTTGAGTGTATTATGCATGTTGTTTGGATAGCTACTTCCCTTTTGCCTCAAATTTTTAATATTGCCTTTGTGTTTAGTAGTTAATTACTTTGCTGTATAAATCACATCATTTCACTTTCAGCTGGAATGTGCTGTTTCTGTGCGTGCATTTCAGCAATCTAATGTATTGTTGCTTTGGTTTGCATGATTGTGTGTTACTGTAAGGTTTTCTACGTCTCATACTTCATTGATAAATGATATTTTTTATAATGATACAAATGTATTTGAAAAATATTATTATGAAGATTATTTTTTTGGAAAATAACTTGTGTTATTAAGAAGAAATTAATTTTAAATCAAAACCACTATATATATTAAACATTACTTTTCTTGAGACAGTAGTTAGCATAAATAGATTCTTACCATATTAAAATGAAAATATTCTCTCTTTATAGAACATATAAATAATAAAGAATATAGGAACAATCCAGTATAACAAACACTAGAAACCAATTTGAAATATTTATAAAATGTAGATAACATTATTTTCTAAATTGCCCTATAATTAATCTATTTAATAGTAATTTTTTATCTTATTTACATTTCATTTTATCTTTCATCGCAGTGTTATCATGACTATTAAAATTATGTCTGTGATGTGAAAGTGACTAGTGTTCTCCTAGTGATTGAAAGTCGACCATAATTCATTTTGACATTCAGTAATACCAAAGAGAATAATAATTATTTCAGTTATTTCATAAATTTACTAAAGATAAATTATTTTACAATATTATAAAATTAACCTACAGTTTGACCAGTTCATTTCAAATGGGACGTAAGGCATGGAAGTAAATCATGTTAAAAATATTAAACATAGAATAAAAAATGGTAATTGGAATGTGAGTATAATGAAGGATGTCAAAACATCATTTTCATTTACATGTGTGAATATGTTGTATGCCTTTTAAGCAGTAGTGTGGGTATTGTTTATTTTTATCAATTTAATATTTTTTTAATGCATTTTATATAAATAGCTTTGTGCACTTCTCCTCCATATTAACTTTAACTATGCTAAATTTCAAGTTCATCCGTTCGTGCAATTCGCTTAAACTTGTGTGTCACATATTAATATAATATATAAAAGATGTTTAGGAATGTACTAAATTAATTTAGTACTGCTTGCATTATGTTTGGTTTAAGCAATTCTTCTTTGTTATCTTATGAGACCATATTAGAATATAATTAAATTGTTCAATGAATAATATGTAAATAATATTAAGTAGGATTGGCACAACATGATTCTGATGGCATCTTTATTAATATTGTGAATTAAGGTTAATATATTATAGCTACCCACCTGCCTGACATCAACCTTCCTTGGAATCTCCTTGTTTGTGCCAAGCTAACCTAACTATTTTAGCATGTAAGGCCATATACCATGTAAGTATAGTCATTAGGCATATACAAACTCAAATATTCTAAATTTTCAAGTCAGTATTAGGGAACTCTTAAGTCTTGCTAACTTATTTTTCTAGTTTTATTATACTTATTATTCAGTATATACTGGAGATATTGTTAAAGACATATAATTACACTATTATTTAAATTGTATGTATGTAATAATTGTCATAACATCCTTGAATATATAAATTTTTTAACACTAAAGAATTCATACTTCATTGTATTCTTAGGATCTGCCTATCTTGATAAGCAAGGAAAGTTAACTTTGTCTATTTGTTGATTTTGAGCTAGTGCAAACAAAATTTGCTCGATCATGCCTCATCATTGTGAGACATTACACCCATTTGTTTCAAGCTTGTCTTGAACGAAACGCAACAATGCAAGCACTGTAATTTCATGTGGGTGCTTCTGTGAAAGGGTGGCGAGCCGACCCATCCATGCTGAAACCAGTAATAGCTTCAGCATGGCTCTACCACCTACAAAGGTGTTGTTCTTTAGGGAGAAGATTTGATATCATTTTCTTAATTAATATATCAGTGCGAAGCCAGGATGAGCAGCTAGTAAATTAATAAAAAAAAAAAGATAAACTAGTGGGCGCCCAGAGGTCGACATTCGACCATAGTTCATTGATTTTGTTAAGTTTGAATTTTATTAGGGGACATTACACCCATTTGTTTCAAGCTTGTATTGAACAAAACGCAACAATGCAAGCACTGTAATTTCATGTGGGTGCTTCTGTCAGAGGGTGACAAGCCGACCCATCCATGCTGAAACCAGTAATTCAGCATGGCTCTATTACCTACAAAGGGGTTGTTCTTTAGGGACAAGATTTGATATCATTTTCTTAATTAATAAATCAGTGCGAAGCCAGGGTAAGCAACTAGTAGATTAATAAATAATAAAGATAAATAAACTTTTCTACAAATAATATTGAGGACTCAACATGCTACAAATATGTTAAATTAAAAATATATTAACATACTTTCAATAAAACGTTGTAATCGTGTCAAATGATGTAAACTAGGCTAAAATGTTTGGTTACATCACATTTTACTTCTTACATCTTGTGATGTAATAAGAAGTGTTGATATTAACATACTTTCAATAAAACGTTGTAATCGTGTCAAATGATGTAAACTAGGCTAAAACGTTTGGTTACATCACATTTTACTTCTTATTATACATCTTGTGATGTAATAAGAAGTGTTGTATTATTACATAATTAATTTTCACAATGAATTACAAATTAACCACTGAAAATGTAATTATTATGATAAATTATTCAACACCATGACAATTATTGTATGAGTATTATTATTGGAAATTATTCGTAATTTATTATACTGTGTCTGAAATTTGAAGTACATTACAAAATTTTACGTTAATATTTTTACCACTTTTCTTTATTCAATTAGCGTTATACAAGGCTGACATTCACCTATATAAACATTTCACTCTCTTTAAATTTTAAAAATAAATATATAAATTAAATCTGTGCTAAAATAAAAAAATGGTGAATTTAAGACGATATGCTTTGGTTGTATTTGTCTGTCTTTCGGGAAGCTTGGTCAAAAATAAACCAATGGGCAATTTTTTTTACCATCCTTTTTGTTTTAGATGTTTCTAAATGTATACAAAACAAAAGAAACATCCCAATTATTCAATGTTTGCTATATATATAGCCTATTTTCTTTAAATTCACAAATTTTAATTAAGCTGCTATCCATATAAGTTAAGAACTTCTCTCTTAATTATACGATTGAAAATTTTCTGAAATATATTTTAATGGGATTGAAATAGAAAAAAAATCAGTCAAATCAAAAGGGGTTTTAAAATTCATGGATATAACGTCGAATGACCCATATAATTAACATTGAATAAACAGATTATCAATGTGCCTACTTTTGATAAATTCGTTTACAACTTACTACCTTTTTAATTCTATTATCACTATAATAATTCTTAACATTCGTGAAAGTAAAATTTTTAAATAAAGGTTTTTGTAAGCGTAAAAACTCTTCATATAAAAATTAACCTTGTACCTTATTATTGAAATATTCTGGTGGGGTTTGAAGACAATGGGATTGAAATAGAAAAAAAATCAGTCACATCAAAAGGGGTTTTAAAATTCATTGATATAACATTGAATGACCCATATAATTAATGAACTATAAAACTGAATAAAAAGGGTTATCAATGTGCCTACTTTTGATAAATTCACTTACAAATTACATACCTTTTTAATTCTATTATCACTAAAACAATTCTTAACATTCATGGGAGTAAAATTTTTAAATAAAGGTTTTTGCAGGCGTAAAAGCACTTCACATAAAAATTCAACTTATACCTATATCTGAAATATTCTGGTGTGGTTTGGAGACAGTAATAAAACACATTTTAATATTTTTTTAAAATGTTTGCCATGAAATTTACCCTCAATTGTAATCAAATTCGATACAGTATTTTCTGTTTCATTGGCGTACAAATTAACCAACATTTCTGAAAATGACAAGGAGGTAACATTATCAAAGTATTTCACATCTACAAATATTTGTATGGCTTAAATACTCGTATATGAATTTAAATAGAACTTTGTTTTATATAATTTTAAGTATAAATAAAAATAATTGTTTGTACCTTTGATGTCTATATTTACAGATGGTTCTAGATATGTGTTGTTGTTGTTGCGTTTCGTTCGGTCAGTGAGAGCGCCGGAGACCTACCTACCCTCCCCTTCTTCGTTTGCCTCTTATAATATAAAAAAAAAATGTGTTTGTATGTAGCTTTATATATTCCGAGATATTACAAAAAGGAATATAGAAAATTAGACTTTGCTTGTGGCATTGCTGGCGTTAATGTAGATTTATCGAAACATTGACCACTTAACATCAGGTGACACATCTGTTCGTTTGCCTCCTATAATATATATAAAAAAAATGTGTTTGTATGTAGCTTTCTATATTCCGAGATATTACAAAGACGAGTATAGAAAACTAAACTTTGCTTATGGCATCGCTGGCGTTAATGTAGATTTATTCCTTCGAAACAGTACATATTTTCTGGATCAAAAGCATATATCCTTTCCTGTACTGCTAACAACATATATGAACAATCACATTATCATCGGTTGAGTAGTTAGGATAACAACTTTACATACATATCCGTAATTGCTTTTACGTAATTCCTGAAATTATATTAAATTGCTATTAACATTTTAAAATATACCCTATTAGCGGGCCGGCGGACGTCGTCTCATCCTTATAATATTAAAAAAACCTTGACAAATTATATACCTACATCTTCCTCGTGAATTATCTACTGGTGAAAACCGCATAAAAATCCGTTCAGTAGTTTTTGAGTTTATCTCGAACAGATAGACAGACGAGGCAGAGGACTTAGTTTTATAATATGTAATGATTACCTTGTTTCCGTTTTAAGCTGTAAACATCATAGGAATATCTTCGATTTACTGTGTCAAGGATTCAATTAAAATTGTCGTTTATTAATTACTTTACCTTTAAAGTACGTCTCATTAGAGAGACACGATAAAACTTCCTGAAGTTATATTAAATTGCTGTCAAAAATATATACGGTTACCCTGTTTCCGATTGAGGCTATAAACATCATATGAATATGTTTGATTTACTGCGTCAAAGGTTGAATTTAAATTCCTGTTTAACTATTTTACTTTTAAAGTACGTCTCATCTACACTAATATATAAAGCTGAAGAGTTGGTTTGTTTGACTGATTGTTTGGTTGAACGTGCTAATCTCAGGAACTACAGGTCCAATTTGAAAAAATTTTTCAGTGTTATATAGCTCATTTATCAAGGAAGGTTATAGGCAATATATCATGACGCTAAGACCAATAGGAGCGGAACATCAATGAAGAATGTTTCAAAATCGGGTATTTTTTTCATCTTGAGAATTTACTCTGCGTGTTAGCGTTAGCCCAAAGCAACTACTCCTCGCGAACAAAGTCACGGGCAGAGGCTAGTTATAAATAAAGCTGTTGACGATAAACGTTCCTGAAATTGCCGTCAAAAATATATACGGTTACCCTGTTTCCGTTTTAGGCTGTAAACATCATAAGAATATGTTTGATGTACTGCGTCAAGGATTTAATTAAAATTTCTATTTAACTGCTTTACTTTTAAAGGACGTCTCATTATAAATAAAGCTGTTGACGATAAACGTCCCTGAAGTTATATTAAATTGTCGTAAAAAATATATACGGTTACTCTGTTTCCGTTTTAAGCAGTAAACATCATAAGAATATGTTTGATTTACTGCGTCAAGGATTGCATTAAAATTGCCATTTCATTGCTTTACTTTTAAAGTACGTCTCATTATAAATAAAGCTGCTAAAGATAAACGTTCCTGAAATTATATTAAATTGTCGTCAAAAATATATACGGTTACCCTGTTTCCGTTTTAGGCTGTAAACATCAAACGAATACTCTTGTTACCGACATTTAATGCTTTGCGTGTACGCTTGCTCATTTGGAAACATGAACATATTTGGCACGTGAACGAGTTAATTAACTGAAACATTAATTATTTTATATTGCACTTGCTATGGGACTTCAACATGTGAATTATGAATATTAAAAAGCAGGCGTGGTCGTAACCAATAGTCGTAGTTCCGTTTCTTTGTTATCTATATATTAATACGTGAAGCCCAAACTTTGTATCCCTTTTTGAGAGAAATGCGCGAACGGATGAATGTGAAACTTGGCATTGTTAAAGTTTATATGGAGGAGAAGTGTAGAAAGCTATTTATTTTATATAAAACGCATTAGAAGTACATTAAATTAATTAAAATATGCATTACTCACACTACTGCTTCAATTTTACACAACATATACACACATGTAAATAAAAAAGACATTTTGACATCTGTCAATAAAGGACTTCAAAAAAGGTTGTGAAGGAGGTTGCTATACTCGACTGTATGTATTATTTTACTCTTACGTTCCAATTACCCTTTTTCATTCTACATTCAACAATGATATAAACCTAATAAAATTCAAACTTTAAAAAATCAATGAACTATGGTCGAATGTCGACGATTGGGCGCCCACTAGTTAATATAATAAACCCTGTGGCTATCAGTGTAATACAATTGATTTTCAGCATTATGTCAGCTGAAGTGTTGGTGTAGGTAACTAGTTCTTAACTAAAACGTTTCTTAAATTATTCGCAACTTGTTCTATTTGTTGTTGTTGGCGATTTTTTCGATAGGGGCAAGTTGTACTATTATGTCTTCTATTAATATCAGTACATATTATAAACTGCCACATCTGTCTGTCTGTTCGCGATAAACCCTAAAACTACTGAACGGATTTTCATGCGGGATTCACCATTAGATAAAGTGATTCCTGTGGAAGATGTAGGTATATCAATTGTCAAGGGTTTTTTTTTTATATCAGGGTGGGACAACGTGCGCCGGACCCGCTAGTTTAAAATAATTCTGTTGAATTATTCCGGGATGGAGTTTCGATTCCTTGCGTTTAATAATAAAAAGTCATAGGCTGTGGTGACAACTTAACATCAAGTGAACTGAGCACTGGAAATTCGTAACATAAAATAAATACTCAGAACATTTGTAATACAAAGGATGTTCTTGAAGTGAGCGGCAATGGCTTTTAAATATGGCGCCATGTATCACTACATATTATAAAACAACGTCTTCTGTCACGTTTATCTGTTCGTGATAAACTCAAAACTACTGAACGGATTTTCATGCGGCTTTCAATAAAGTGATTCTTTTTTTTTATGTCATAAGTGGCAAACAAACAGTTGGGTCCCCTGCTCTTAAGTGATCACCACCGTCCATGGACACTAACAACACCAGAGGAGTCGCAAGTGCGTTGCCACACTTAGGGGGGGAGGGGATTAGGGAACCGGGTGGGGAGCGGAGGTGAGCCTCCGGCGCTCTCACGGACCGAACGAAACGCAACAATGACAAGCAGTGTTATTTCACGTCGGTTTTCTATGAGACGGTGGTTCTACCCCGGGCGAGCCGACCCATTCATGCTGAAACCAGTAATCGTTTCAGCGTGGCTCTACCACCATTGAAGGATTTATAAGGAAGGTTTAGGTATTTTTATTATCAGGGCGGGATAACGTCCGTCGGGCCCGCTAGTATACATATAATAAGAATATAGATCTAACGTGTCTGTATGTTTTAGATTATTGTGAAAAAAAATGTTGCAATAAGTTGGAATAAGTAAGAATAAGTAAGTAGATATCAATAATTTTAAGAAATGTCTCTACTTGTTTATTTATTTCAACACGCGTCACTGCTAAAGTACTGCGTTCACTATAAAATCTAACCAAGAATATCATGGAGTAACATTCAGCCTTGGTTTCATTAAAATCGGTTCACTCTATCAAAAGTTATTATAATTTTAATGACAACGCGACTTAAATACGAGATAAAACTAGATAAGTAAATGGGCTTAATACATTCAGATGATTTTATTAGTCACTGCTTTTTTAAAGTAGGTTCCACGCGGACGGAGCCGCGGGCACAGCTAGTTTCTAATATGCAAGTAATACCGATGGATGATACAGTTGATACTGGTTGGCATTCCTTCCTACTTGTATCGCTCGGCAAACAATTTGGACACAGTTAAAGTACGAGTCGTTTCACTTTTGCAGCGATCGCAGCCGATCCACTGCGGCAAGCACTAGTAGCATCTCAAATAGCATAAATTTGATATCATGTTATACAAATAAATTATAATGTTCATTTAGTAAATCTTTTTTTTTATATCATAAGAGGCAAACGAACAGGTGGGTCACCCGATGCTAAGTGATCACCGCCGTCCATAGACACTTGCAACACCGGGGGAGTCGCAAGTGCACTGCCAGCATGTGTTTGGAGTGGGTGGAGTGGGGAGGAGGGAAGGAGAGGGGAGCTGGGTTTCCGGCGCTCTCGCTGACCGAACGAAACGCAACAATGCAAGCACTGTTACTTCACGTCGGTTTTCTGTGTAGTTCTGTGGTACTACTCCGGGCGAGCTGACGCAATCATACTGCCACTAGTGATAGCTTCAGCCTGGCTCTAACATACCCTGTGTTTGGGAGAGGGGGAGTGGGGAAGGGTTATCCGGCGCTCTCACTGACCAAACGAAACGCAACAATGCAAGCACTGTTACTTCACGTCGGTTTTCTACGACAGGGTGGTACGACCCCCCATTCATTCTGAAACCAGTAATAGCTTCAGCGTGGCTGTACCACCTATAAAAACTTACGAACTTGGGTACTATTAGCTCGGTATCCTTTTAAGTAACTCTACCATAAATTGATGTCATAAAGAACATGTAAATAAAAAAGACATTTTGACATCTGTCAATAAAGGACTTCAAAAAAGGTTGTGAAGGAGGTTGCTATACTCGACTGTATGTATTATTTTACTCTTACGTTCCAATTACCCTTTTTCATTCTACATTCAACAATGATATAAACCTAATAAAATTCAAACTATAAAAAATCAATGAACTATGGTCGAATGTCGACGATTGGGCGCCCACTAGTTAATATAAGAAACCCTGTGGCTATCAGTGTAATACAATTGATTTTCAGCATTATGTCAGCTGAAGTGTTGGTGTAGGTAACTAGTTCTTAACTAAAACGTTTCTTAAATTATTCGCAACTTGTTCTATTTGTTGTTGTTGGCGATTTTTTCGATAGGGGCAAGTTGTACTATTATGTCTTCTATTAATATCAGTACATATTATAAACTGCCACATCTGTCTGTCTGTTCGCGATAAACCCTAAAACTACTGAACGGATTTTCATGCGGGATTCACCATTAGATAAAGTGATTCCTGTGGAAGATGTAGGTATATCAATTGTCAAGGGTTTTTTTTTTATATCAGGGTGGGACAACGTGCGCCGGACCCGCTAGTTTAAAATAATTCTGTTGAATTATTCCGGGATGGAGTTTCGATTCCTTGCGTTTAATAATAAAAAGTCATAGGCTGTGGTGACAACTTAACATCAAGTGAACTGAGCACTGGAAATTCGTAACATAAAATAAATACTCAGAACATTTGTAATACAAAGGATGTTCTTGAAGTGAGCGGCAATGGCTTTTAAATATGGCGCCATGTATCACCACATATTATAAAACAACGTCCTCTGTCACGTTTATCTGTTCGTGATAAACTCAAAACTACTGAACGGATTTTCATGCGGCTTTCAATAAAGTGATTCTTTTTTTTTATGTCATAAGTGGCAAACAAACAGTTGGGTCCCCTGCTCTTAAGTGATCACCACCGTCCATGGACACTAACAACACCAGAGGAGTCGCAAGTGCGTTGCCACACTTAGGGGGGGAGGGGATTAGGGAACCGGGTGGGGAGCGGAGGTGAGCCTCCGGCGCTCTCACGGACCGAACGAAACGCAACAATGACAAGCAGTGTTATTTCACGTCGGTTTTCTATGAGACGGTGGTTCTACCCCGGGCGAGCCGACCCATTCATGCTGAAACCAGTAATCGTTTCAGCGTGGCTCTACCACCATTGAAGGATTTATAAGGAAGGTTTAGGTATTTTTATTATCAGGGCGGGATAACGTCCGTCGGGCCCGCTAGTATACATATAATAAGAATATAGATCTAACGTGTCTGTATGTTTTAGATTATTGTGAAAAAAAATGTTGCAATAAGTTGGAATAAGTAAGAATAAGTAAGTAGATATCAATAATTTTAAGAAATGTCTCTACTTGTTTATTTATTTCAACACGCGTCACTGCTAAAGTACTGATTCTGTGTTCTTTTAAAATGTTGATGATTTTTCTTATTGTTATTTATAATGTAGACAGATCAACTCAATATATCTATGAAATTAATTTTATAAGAATATAACAACATTGCGTTTCTATAAAGTTTTGATTATAAAAAAAATAATGAAACAGCGTCACTTACGACTATACCTTGTATAGGAGAACGAGCTAACTGTAACAGATAACGATAATGTTGATAACAATCGTATCCACTTGCATAAGTAGGCATATGCCTGTAATCAGTGATACGGATAAAGTACATGAATCATCAAAACTGACTCAACGAATGCGATTCAACCACAAAATTGTCACTGTCATCCAACACGGTTGGTTTTATTTCACCGCGGCAATTTAATTTTGGTATACAATAAAACTATTTAGTAAATGCTAAGAACAAAGAAGGGATATTGTGACAATATTCATGAATTTTTCTTGTCTTTATAGGTATCACATGTGTAACAATCATCGAATCCAGACCACCGTCGCTCTGTGATATAAACTTTTGTGGTGAGTTATATATATATTTAAATAAGAAGTCATAATTATAATGTTTACTTTATTTTATATCGATATAATTTAAGCCACGATTTATGTTTACAACTTTACCATTTTTAAAGGTTTATTTATCTTCGACCTTTTCGTGTTTTTGTATGTACAGTTTAGAAAATATCATTCAAATATATGTTTTGTTTGTATATTGATATAAATAATAAGTACCAAGTCGATAAGAGATATATTTTCTGTAGTACACTATTTTTTTATCAAATATTGAATATAATGAATAAAAAAGCATAAGTTTGCAATTAAAAAACTATTCTTGGAATATTAGATATATCCATCAGAATGTGTACTAACAATTTAGTATTTGATGTATGATATGGGAATGCGGACGCAATAATGCATTCAACCTTTTGTACCTATATGGAAATGTTGAAAATTAATTTCAGTTTTAAAAATGTTTTCTTGGTTTAATGGAATTATCACTGGTTATGTACTAATAAATATAATACCTATAATATATAAAAAATTAAAAAATTAGCAAATTACCAAAATTATGCATTACGTACTTTTACGAATATTTATAAATAGCTGTTACAAGCGACTCCGCACGCGTTTTATTAAAATGTAAAATTATAAGTAAGTGTGTACATTACAGAAATGCTTTTTCAAAACCATTTGGCACTACGACACGCACGCTACTTACAGTAACATGTAACGTCGTGTACATTAGTTATATAAATGCTAACAGCGTGCCAAATGAAGTTTGTCAACAGCAACATATTAGGAACCTTAACCCACAATATAAATACCTCAGTGCTCACTTACACTGTATAAGGAACTATTGAAACAATAACTTAAAATATTATTATAAAGATTTACATTACATTTAATATACATTGCCGTTATAATTAAGATTATGTGACTTTACAAAAAATAAACTTTTTTATTTTTCCTCGAACTGACTACGCTATTGACCCTGCAGGGTCTTCACAGCTTCACCGGACTACTAAGGCGAGCGCTTAAGGCACTCAGCCGATTTGGTTTTTTAGGTAACATACACAAGGGCGCACGCGCACCTCGGCTTGGGCTGTTACCTGGAAAAAGTCGCGTCTGACCTAGCTAACTATTCTAAGCTATTCATACATATATACATTTGTGAACCATACAATCGAAATTGCA